>KZ110166.1:0-20035 GCA_002116395.1 Ramularia endophylla | reverse complement strand
GGAGGGAGTTTAGAAAGGTAAAAAAAATTTAATAGTATAGTCGAAGGTAAAGAAGAAAGCTTTTAAATTAGAATATAGAAGCTTTAGATGAAATTTTCAAAATTTAGAACGCGTGCTACAAAGTATTACGTGCGTAATAAGAAGTTCGCATAATAAAGCTTCCCTACCTGCTAATATTTATTTACACACGCTCTAATTAGCTCGGCTTTCAAGCGGTCGCGTCACACTTTCAAGCGGTCGGGTTTGCTGTAGACTCACCTCATCTTGCTCTTCTTCGTGACAAGTGTACAGGAGCGCCATCGGTCCTCCCACCTGGTCATCGGCGAATCGAAAGTCCTCATCCTGATGTTTTGCCGCTCGCTGGACTTCGAACTGCAAGATGGCTGGTACGAAATTCGGGGTCAATCTATTCTACCTTATCGGCGTATTGACCCCGTGGCGTATTTTCCCCTCCACGCCCGCTCTCAGATAAAGCGGCGGCACCAATAGGGAGGCCTATGCAAGCACCATGATGCACCTTTGTTCAGAGATGAGAGAGCGCATGGCTGCGATCACTGTATAACACATTGACGGACGTGCACAATCAGCACGCACGTCGCAGGAGATGTTTCTAGTCCTTATCTTGGGCCCACATGTTGCATCGCAGCCCTCCATCTCGGGCGGGTCGGCGTATATACCCAGACGAGCAACCGGAAGGCTGCGCCATAGGATACTGGCACGAAACATGAAAAGCCACAGGGCTCTCAACCACGTTCTGATCGACAAGACGATATCCTCGAGCAATGCTTGAGATCACTCAAGCAATGCCGGTCGAAGCTTGATTCAAGCCTAGGCCTTCTGGAAGCAAGTCGACGTGGAATACATTCACGTCAAATCGCGACATATTGGAAGAAATGGCGTAGCAATGCGTTCGCCATAGTCGTACACATCCCAACGATGCAGTGGAAGGTATAATGTACCTCGCCAATCTTGCCCGCGAAAGTCTCACAGGTTCAAGACCCTATCAGATGTGCAGACGTGTTTCGCTAGTGAGATACTACAACTTCGACCGCTCGGCTGAGTGGCATTTGTCTACGCCTTGAGAGCCTTAATAGCACAGAGGGTTCAGCAAAAGTGCGGGGCTTCGGTGTGAGCGAGAGTGACGCGTCATCATTTCAAAAACCTGGAGATACATGTATCAATGTTAGAGACCTTCCGGATTTGGACATGGTTCGGATTTTGACTGATCCACACGCAAGCCGCGACACACACGACCCGGGCAAGCCCACTCAGCCAGAGTACTCAGTTCAGTACATACTACGTTGTATTGTTAAATCGGACTGAGGATCTGGACTCTCTTATCTTGTCAAGTGCCGCAAAGCCGCGATAGTACAAAAAATGGCGTTCGCCACGCGAGCGGGCAGCTCTCTCTCGGCGTGTACAAGAATGCAGCATTGCACATGGGGTGCCGCTCTTTCGGATTGTCTGTTGCTATCATTTGCCTTGCGCTTGCGGTTGTGCTGTCGTCCAAGACAGTCTCGCTGAGCCACCATGTCGACCAAACAGCCATATGTTGAAGATGCCGTCGAAGGGCAGCGCGACTCGGGCTCGGATGAGGTTGTCAACGAGAAAGCGGACGACATTGCTCGCAATACCAGTATCGTCAATGCGGAGCAGGTTCATCAGCTTGTGGAGAAGCTTGGCGACCGACAGGATGGCGTTGCCCCAGAGTGAGATCAGATGCGACTCATGTGCGTGGAAGTGTACATGCTCACCTAATAACTAGGCATGATATCGAATTGGTTATGGACAAAGTAGAGAAGCTCTCGGTCGAAGACTGCACCCAGATCTTGAAAGAACTCCTCGATGAGCACAAGTACGATTACAACTTCGCCGCAGCCCAGCGACTAAAGCTGGAGAAACTACTTCTGGGACCTCAGGATGGCCAAAGCACGGATGAATGGACCTTGGAGATGAAGACTGAAGCCGCCATCAACAAGTTCTATTCTCCCTACCCGGAAGTGCGAGCTGTCACAACACCTTTTGACGACCCTACCATGGCATGCGAAACCTTTCGCGCGTACCTCTTGGGCCTCACCTGGGCATGTGTTGCGCAATTCGTCAACTCTCTATTCAACTCTCGCTTCCCGCTTATCGCTCTTACATCACAAGTGATGCAGGTGCTGCTATATCCCAGCGGCCTGCTCATGGCTCGGATCCTCCCTGATTGGAGCTTCAGTGTCCTTGGTCGAAAAATCAGGCTCAACCCAGGTGCTTGGACGTACAAGGAGCAGATGCTCTCCACTTTGATGGTAAACGTTTCTGTCACTTCCGCCTACGTATTTTGGAACATTCAAACACAGACAATCTATTACGGAGAGACCTGGTTGACTCCCGGCTACAAAATATTGCTGCTGCTAAGTACGCAATGCATGGGTCTAGGCTTTGGTGGATTGCTTCGGAGGTTCGCTGTCTACCCAAACGAAGCCATCTGGCCCAGCATTCTGCCTACCGTAGCCCTCAACCAATCTCTGTTGCTCCCGGAGACAAAGCAGAACATTCATGGCTGGACAATCAGCCGATACAAGTTCTTCTGGATAGCATTTACCTGTATGTTCTGCTATTACTGGTTACCAGGATACCTCGCGCCGTTCCTCTCTTTGTTCGCCTGGATGACCTATATCAAGCCGAATAACTTCAACTTGGCGGCAATCACAGGATCGGACTTTGGTCTAGGATTCAATCCCATTTCCTCCTTCGATTGGAATGTGATCTCGTACTACTGGTTTCCGCTCGCGTATCCATTCTTCACTTTCAGTCAGCAGTACATCGGTATGGTGATTGGAGGCTTTGCCATAATTGCAGTGTACTACACAAACACTAAATGGTCAGCCTACCTGCCAATCAACTCGTCCGGAATCTTCGACAACACCGGTGCTTCGTACGACATCACTCGAGTAGTGGTAGACGGTGTGCTCGACGAAGCCAAGTACAAGGCGTACTCACCTGCATTTTACAGCGCAGCAAACATCGTACTCTACGCCGCATTCTTCGCCTTTTATCCGCTCACCATGGTCTTCATCTGTCTTGATCAGTGGAGACCTCTCGGCAAAGCGTTTCGGGAAGTTGGGCGCTCCGCGTTTCTACAAGTCAAGCGCGTAGTGACCTCTTTCAGTTCGGCCGTGTCAGCGCTCGCGAAAGGACGAATAGGGGATTTTGGCCGTTATCTTCGAGCAATGTTTGACGACCAGACTTCAGTCTACGACGGTTTTGACAACATGCTTACTAACAACATGCGCAAGTACCCCGAAGTCCCTGACTGGTGGTATCTGGCCATCGTTCTTGTGTAAGTCACCCAAAAGCAAAAGGAGTATAGGATAGTCCGGACACATCGGATGGCTCGGACTATACACGACTTCTTGTGCTCTTCGAGACTGTAACCCCTAGCTAACTTTGAGCCCCTGGCTTTTCAGGTCATTCGTCTTCTCCATCATCATTCTCACTCAGTTTCCAGAGCTGGAGACTCCTGTGTGGACGATTTTCTTCGTGATCGGACTGAACGTGGTGTTCTTAGTTCCTTCTACCTATCTTTTTGCTATTTCGGGAAACACTGAAGGCTTGAATGTCTTGACGGAACTGATTGTCGGATACGCTATTCCTGGACACCCCAATGCACTCATGTTCGTGAAAGCCTTCGGATACAACATCACTGGCCAAGCGGACTATTTCGTCTCCGATCAGAAGATGGCACTGTATGCAAAAGTACCACCAAGAGCAATGTACCGTGGACAAATACTCAGCGCTGTCATCACATGCTTTATCGCTTACGCTGTGGTCGATTTCGTCGACACTGATATCAAAGGGATTTGTACCACGGACCAGACCGCCAAGTTCAATTGCGAGGATGGTTCTCTAGTCTATTTCTCATCTTCGGTTATTTGGGGTGCCATCGGACCGAAACGGATTTTCGATGAGATCTATCCCGAAATGAAGTATGCCTTCTTGATTGGCTTTCTGCTCGCCCTTGTCTGGTGGTCTGGCCGACACTATGGCGCCAAAGTTCACGAGTGGCTTCGAAGCCATGCTCCCACCGCCATCTTCAAGACTTTCGATCTGGTCGTCTACAAGCCCCTTGCCTGGCTGAGGAATGTGCATCCATCGCTTATCCTGAACGGTTTCATCTACTGGGCTCCCTCGAACCTTACCTACTTCACTTCGGGCCTGTATGTGTCCTTCGCTTTCATGTTCTACGTGCGAAGATACAAAACGGCTTGGTTCGAGAAGTACGTGTATGTGCTTTCGGCCGCACTGACGGGTGGTGTTGCACTGTCTGCGGTCATCATCTTCTTCGCCGTTCAGTTCCACCCTGTATCGGTGTCCTGGTGGGGAACAGAGGTCGTAGCGAAGGGCGTCGATGGTGGCGAAGGTCAGCAAGCGTTGTTGACTACCCTGCCCGCAAGAGGGTATTTTGGCCCTGCAACGTGGTCGTGAATGTGTAGCTACTTCAATGTATAGCATCACCATTTCTTCGACTATGAACACCCATGTTATCTGCAGACATATTCGACATCTGATTACTATCACCGGTACGAGGTTGGTCAGCTGAGTGCTGAGCTGCAAATTCAGTCTCGAAGAAGAACATTTCGCCACGACGAACAGACGTCACAGACTATGAAGATACTGGAATGGAAGATACTTTGATGGAAATGGTGATTGTGCATGTGCTTTGATTCCTTGATTGATTTTACGAAGAGCAATGACATGAGCTATCTAGTAGCTCTTCAGTGCCATGGCCTGCGGGAAGAGGAAGAAGGTAGAGCAGATGGTCTGCGTGTTGTGTAACCGCCTATGTGGTAGCTGCTGTCAGTGCCGGTGCCGCTATAATACTCACGCTGTCCGCTGTTGGAAGAGTAGAGATCCTTGAAAGGGACGCGGACGTTGAAGTAGGAAGGGTTGCGGTTTGGCAGGTACTGGGGAGCTTCACTGCCGGACCTTCTGCGAGATGGAGCGTATGGCGATGGTCTAGGAGATGGATCATAGCCAGGACCCGTGTAGTATGGATCAGCAAAGGCACGACGATCACTGGAGGTGCTAGGACGAGGACCAGGGTTCAGGTGACTGAAGGAGCCAGCGCGGGGAGGGTACAAGGGCTCGGCGAGGATCATGGGCTCTCTGCGAGAGCTGCGTCTGGGTTCAGAGTAGAGTCCGATTCCATAAAGGTCTCTCGAGTTAGTCGAACTGTGGTCTCTAAAAGAGCTGTGCTCCCTGGAGGAGTTGTAGGGGTTGCTAGAGGAGCCGTAGGGGTTGCCGGACGATCTAGGCGGGTTGCTGGATGTGTGCTCGTAGCGACGGTCTGTTCCGGAGCTGCGGCGAGTAGAGAAGTAGTCTGCAGGTAGAAGAGGCATGACTGTAGGTTGTTTTGGTGGTGAACTCAGGACCTGCCTTGGAGTGAACGTGGTTTGTGTTTGGTGCTGGAAAGCTGGGTTGCCGAGAGCTGCTTAGAATGTTTCTTGAGATGGAGGCTGCTGTGTGAGAAGCACTGTGGTCTGATCTTCAGAGAATCGTCGGCCAGCAGACCAGATAAATAGAGCATTTCCGATCGAAGCCATCGAGCCGAAGATAGGCGTTGACTCGAATGAATGCATTGGCATTGTGAGCGGCATTGTAATCGGACAATGCTTTGTGAGCATGGTATCGAACAAGAAAATGTCCATACAGAGTCGCTGTGGTTGAACAAAGCAATACAAAGAAAGAATCAACTGTGGGATCATGCGGAGAACGACAGACTTGGTCAAAGTCGTGCTGAAGAGCCCACTCGCCATTCTTGAGATTTAGTAACACTCAATGTAGACGGTCTCAAGTCCTCACAGCACTCAATCATCAGTTCTGAGATGTATCAACCTCAATCTTGTACACTGCTCCTGGCCACAACGTACCATTTCGCCGCTTGATTTCAAAATTTGTAAGTCTCGCGAATCCGAGTCCTTCATAGTATCTACATCCAGTGTAAGTCTGACTGGATTTTGACATGTAATAGATACTCACATGTTCAGTTTTTGTTCATTGCCTGCCCAAAAGTCCACGTACAGAGCCTGTTTGCCCCTTTCTCGAGCACGCCGTTTCAGGTCGCTGACCAGAGCTCTACCAATACCTCTGCATCGTTGATGATGTCTCTGGTCCGCGATCAAGACCTCGAGGTACAACAGAGATTGCTCATTGATGAGATGGTCAATACGATCGACGAGATAACTGGGTAGAGAGTCACGAATGATGGCAGCTCCAGCCTTGATGACCTTGTTTGGTAGACGCAACTCGATGATCAAGAAACGCCGGCTGTCGTCATCTTCGTTCTCTTCAGATCTCTGGATGATGTCGATAATCTCTTCCCTTTGGCCTTGTCTCTTCGAGAAAGGCTCATCACCCCACATCTGTCTGGCACCTATTGAGGCCAGGAAGGGCAGAGTGGAGTCCCACGCAGCTAAGATGAAGTCCACATCATTTTCCGTTGAGATCGCATTGCGTACGTGAAGTTGCGACTGTTGATTTGCCATGATGTACTTCCAGTGACTCAATTAGGACACCAAACCAACCGCCACAGGCTTCGAGAGATACAATGTGTACCGTAAGTGCACTTTCCGAATGTAATTCGTGAAGATGGTGGATTCTTGGCTTTCGGAAACGAAGGCCCACGGAAAGTCCCCCGGTGCCATCTATGGAAGATGATATTGGAGAGTTTTTTTGCTTCAAACTGGAGAGAAAAGTGTCGAATTCTGGTCAGCGCCTTGATGATGAGGAGAAGCGGGAAGATTCAGGATTCAGAGTTGCTTATGCAAGCACGCTCGAAATGCCGCATCTACACATTTGTGGCAAATATGGACGATCACGCAAAGCAAAAAGATTGACTTCCATGCTTGCATATGCCAAATATCAACACTTATTTCATGAAGTCCCAGCGAGCGCGTTCCTCGTGATAGTGATGGCATATCCCAGACATTTGGCTAAGAGATTCGCCTAGATGAAAAAGGCTGTTTTGTGCCTTATCTAGCAAAGCTTCCACCGTAGCATATGAAGATGTAGAGAGAGCGAAAGCTTCTAGCAAGGCTACCGTCGCTGCTATCTCAGTACCTGAGCGGGACGGCTTGGCAAGGACTAGCTTATGTGTAAGTGAATGATTAGGGATTTGTAACTCACGATCCGAAATGATGAGCACAGCTTGCCAGATTTGTTTCCGATTACTACGTGCGAGAAGACTTAGTACTCAAGAAGCGTCACCAATGCAAAAAACCGCGACACATTCTTCGGACTAACATCTGATTGCCAAGACTTCGTGTAAACGAGAACAAATTGCATACATTCAGAGATCAGCGTCAAGACCATATTGGCTCAAATTGAGGCTGCACTCTCATTGTAACTTCCCGCCAGAGCCCTTCGTCGACTTTTGGACAGTGTAAGAAACCAAGGCTTCCCTCTCCGGTCTCATTCCACCACTGTGAACATAGCACTGTTCCTTGGCACAAAACGCAGCTGCGAGCTACTCTCGCGGTCTCCCCCCTGCACCATAGGTCGCCCGGAAAGATACGTAGCATTCTTCCTAAGCATCCTCCACCATCTCAAACAATCTCCTTACCCTGCAAACCCGACCTCATAAGTGTGACCAACCTCAAACCCTACCTCACAGGGAGTCATCCATGTGGCAGTGTAGAGCCTGTGCTGGACTTGGTAGGGAGGACAGCTCGACATCTCTGCCGGTATCTCTTGTATGCCGGGGTCTACATTGCTGCTGAAATTGCATAAATCGACCGAAAGTCTTTTTGCTTTGAAGGAAGATTTCATAGCAAATACTGCCAGGTGCCTTGAGTCCAGTATTGAGCCGCCGATGCACACGGTCATTGGCTTCATGGCTTCGACCTGGGCACCCAAAGTAATCACAACGGGTAGTATATCCGCCGTACTCAGCGGGAGCGTCGGGCTGCTGATGTGAACAGAGACAAGCAAACGAGGAGGATTCATGTCGGCGAAGATCACATGGTAAGCAGGTGAATCTTGAGATACGCTTACAAGACCTAGCCGGGTGCGGATTGACTGAAGCATGTCAGTGATGGAGAAGATGATCTGAACGGGTACATAGCTGTGTTGCCATCTTCTGCTGCGATTGTATTTTGTTTCTGTGCACATATGACCGATGACGTTGCCGATACCTCCAAGGCGGTATGAAGCAGTCACTCAAACTCCAGTCTGAGAAGGGCTCTTTTCAGATTGGAGGTCTCCAAGGTTGCAGAGATTGGTGGGCAAGCTTGCTGAGCCCTTGGCATGTGAATCCTGCAATGTCTGTGCTTCCATCGCGAGTCGAGTGACTATGCCGACGAGGAGACTTTTCACTTTTCAGAACGATCCCTACGTCGAGAAGGATGATTCTAAGGGGATCCACATTCAACAAACATGATTTGCATCCAGTGGCGTCTCGTTCCAACAACTATACCAAATTTCAACTTTTCTCTTTATCACCAAAGGCCCGCCACGTTCGTAAACCATCCAAAGCTCAACACTGTCAGGCATGCAAGCCCAGCTAAAGCAAGGGTCGTCTGTCCCTCCAAAGTCGCCGATCCACTGCAAGTTATACATCGCCACTCTTTAATCTCATCTGGACCTCTATACGATTTTGGAATATACATGGAGATCTTGCCCCATTTGACGATGCTGAGTGAGCCTACAAGGAAAAAGCAGAAGTATTAGCAATGTTTTAGAAAACTTCAACAAGCGACGAGAAATTTGATGCAAATCGAGAGGATTTTCGCTCTACTTGAAGGTCTGCATCACACAACTTACCTGGGTGAGGAGTCGCAGTCATCTCGACCGCAGCATCATGGATGATAAGTTGGTAGTCTCCCATCACAAGTGGCTTCGGCGCAGTCGTCTGGTAAGTACCAGTATCCCAGATCAAGGTTTGTGTTTGGTCAAAAGTAACGTTTGTGGAAATTGTGTACAGTCCGTCGAAATTCTTCCACTCGGGGTGTTTGACACTGGCAAGAATGTCGATTGCCGTCGGTGTAGAAGCGAGCCTGGTGTAGTTCCAAACGAATGTGAGATGATCCCCAATCTTGTTGTAGTGAGTTCCGGCGGGCTTTGGAGTCATCATGGATATGCCCCCCATTGGTAGATTGGGATTATTGCTTGTGGACTTTGAGTTGCCAGTAGTTGTTGATTTCGCTGCAGAGGTTCCTGTCTGCTTTCCTGAAGGTGTCGGTGTTGTTTCCACCGATAGACGGCTTCCAGGAACGGCACTCATCGTTACGCTTGTAGGTGATACTTCATTCTCATCCCGTCGACGCTGTATATGTATTGTGCCATCATCTTTGCGATCTGGCGACCAGGCAAAGGTTACCACAGAGAGAAAACTTGTGGCTAGCAAAGCTTTTGATAAATGCATAGCGAAGATGAATTCCAAAGGCCAGGGGAGCTCGAGTACTGGAGCAAGTATATGTGACAGCAGAGGCCAGGGACACAGACTCGATGCTATCGTGTCCTTGTGGTGGCAACGTGTTGTTGTGAGAAGATGGAAAGGGCTCAAAATTCGCTCTCTCGTCAGTTCGGAGCGGATTTCAGACCGTCATGGTATGTTCAGTCCAACGGTGAAAGATCATGAGTTGAAGGTCAACGTATGGTAATGTTAAGAAGCGTTTGGGCAGTACCGGCACAAGGCGGCTCACGAGGACAGAGCCGAGTTCTACAGAGCTCCATACAAATCAAGGACAGCAAACAAAGGTGTGAGTCCACATCGTGTAACATTAGATGACGCGCATACCTGATGTTCAGATCGCGTGCCTTTGGATCTGATGTTGTCGTCCTTTGGTGTAACCAAAGTGGAACAAACTTAAATTCTGCTTCGTACCAACAGCCGTGTGCCTCAAGACAGCCAGACCTCTTTTAGCCTTTTTCATATGCTATAACCCACATTCCCCGCACTCTTTGAGATGAGTCTTACAGAGTTCAGGCGGACTATGCAAGCTCAGAGCGATGGCATTTGCGGTGGATACCATGGCAGGGGTAAAGTAGATTGACAATGAAATGCAAGTAATGAGCAACTCAATACCAACTTCGACGTAAAGTGAGGGTTCGAAACCAGAATTATGTCGCTAGGCTATCACGTAGCAGAGTTTGCATCTTGCACATGCATCCCAAAGCTGACCATGATACAGCTCAAGAATTTCTGCCAAGACCCCCTGACAAAGCCACGCTCATCACTGCATGTTGGGCTTATCGTTACCATGAAATGAACTGAGTCATTTTAGATTGACTCAGCTGCATTAAAATCGTGACCCATCGGATGTGGCACTGGCAAAAACATTGGCCACCGCTTCGAGATCGCCGAGCGTAAATCCCAAAAAATCCTCCTTGGCGGCAATGGCAAGTGCTTTATTCCTTGCAGACTTCATATCCTTGTCCATCTCACGCTGATCCCAAGAGCGAAGGTCGAGTTCTTCGTGAGCGTAGTACTTAGAGAAGCTCACCTTCGGCCCTGACCTTCCGCTAGTTCTTAAGGTCAGGAGAGACTTAACTTCGGCGAAGGAAATTCTTGCCAGAGCATCGTCCTCGTGGGAATAATGACGAGCGTCTAGCATGAACTTCTTTAGAGAACCGTCCTGTTTGACATCATCTGTCGTCAAACCTTGAGCCATGAGATCTTGGACAATGAAATTGACATTCTTGAATACAGCACCGCCTTTTAAAGTCTTAAAAAAGTGTCGTACACTTGGTTCAAGGCACAGGGAGTCGCAAGCCGGTGCTCGAGGATGATCTAGCTCTTCCGGGTAGATGTGATGTTGAAGGTCGTAGAGCCTGACACAGCGGAGATGACTAGATCGGAATGCGTGCAGAGAGAAACTGATTCGGAACTCTGCCTCGGCGAAGAAAATTGGAAGGAACTCAGACCGTAGCTGCCTCGATGTGCGGGCGATAGCTGGTACCGCAAAAGAGCCGAGACTCATGCTTTTGTTGCTGGTGATCATGGAGTAGACGAAGTTCCTCAGCTCGGCTGGTAGATCCAGGAAGCGGAAGCTGGAATTTTGAGGGTATGGAGCGGTGGCCATGGGCTCAGAGCTGCTCGACTGGAGCTGGTTTGGTCGAATGCTCAGAGTTCCGATATTCAGCCCCAAAGTCGTAATGTCATCGGATGACATGGCTTCTAAGTTGACATCGATCGTGCGACGCCTGGTCGCACAGGAAGCCAGGGAGGTATCTTGATGTTTTGGTTGGACGTCGGTGCTGTTATACAGCTCGCTGACATTGCGGACTGACATTTTTCTTGCCTAATCGTTGCTTCTAGTTGATTGTGATCTAGAAAGTCTGTGGTGTTGAAGCAATGTCCACAAGACTGAGGCAGTACGATGGTTACAATTCTCAAGGGCAAAGAGTGTGGAAAAAGGTGAGTGTACTTATGCGAAATGCACACCGTCCTCAACTTTTTCCCGACCAGTGCCGTCAAGCTTTTAGAGACCTAATTCTCTTTACGGAGACCAGTCAGAGTATTCGCGGCATTATCACTGGCTGCTTTAGTTCTGACTCATTATTGCTTCGGCTGGATACTCTCATGTAAGTTTATTGATCAGTGTTCAAGGAGATGATATAGGGGTAAAATTTAGGTTTCATCATATCATACCGTAGTATCGCCCCAACAGGTCCAGAGCATTTTTGCTACAGGTAGGAGTTGTTGACGCATTCGAGGGCAGCAACGATGGTGAGAGTGCGCACTCTTGAATTATCATCACAGGAGCTCAATTCTCCAATTTTCTTCATAAGGACAGTTCTGCCGATAGCCGGTGAGACGTGCGCCAACAAAATCGTCACAACAAACGCGTGCTCGCTTCACTTTCCGCACAAACAAATCTTCAATCTTCCATCAACACCAACGCTCCTGCATCACGATTCTCCATCAGCATCAAGTCTCCATCCACGAGACACGATGCCGGACCTCAAGCCACCAGACACGCGCTCGAAAAGTGGCGGTAATGATATCGCTATGCCGACCGTCACTGAAGCTGAAGCTGAAGCTGTTGTGGCTGATGCTGGCGGCACCACTACCGGTGTTCACACTCCACGGCCGACAACCAGCAGGGTCTTCACAGTCGTCGAGATCCTCGAGCAGGTGCTCTCCAACCTCTCCGTCACAGCGCTCACTCGCGTTGAGGCCGTCAACTCACTCTGGAAGAAGCTCATCCGTAAGCCATAGCAGAAGCCACTTGAACCTCTTGAAGTTACGCTAATCTTCATGCCTGTCACTTTAGGTACCGCGCCCGGTCTTCAAGAGCAGCGGTTCGTCAACGCCCAGACCATCACCACTCTACTCACCTACGTCCCCGAAGATCAGAACGAAGAAGACAAGCAGAACGAGAACGGCTTGGGTACCTTTGGCAGCAAGCCTCGTCTGACGTCAGACCTACTCGCATCCTACCAGGAAAGCCAGCACAAGTCTAGGCAAGCCAGCATTATCTCGAAATTTCATCCGTGTCTTTTCAAGATGGCCACCCATCCGTGGATGCGCGCAGTCAATGAGGAGCCACGCACGTTCGACCCTTCGAACCCTCCTACCGCTCTCTTTTTCGGCTGTGAAGAGACCTCCATCAGTATTCTTCCTCACAAGATGCTGAGCTGGCCGAAAGGACCTTGGGAAGACATGCTAGTCTCACAGCCGCCGTGTGACTTCAAGGAATTCTATGTGCACTCGGTACCAAGCGTCTGCGGATGAATCTCTTATCATCAAAGCTCGCTGGGTATTGCCACCCTCGGCGGCCTGCGAGCACTGATCGAGAACCTGAGGGCTATGGAAAACGGTACGGAGCTACAGCCTGGTCTTTCCAAGGAGGACTGGAAGGTCACGCTGAGCATCAAGAGGTTTGTGCCAGAGACGGACGATGACGTGAAGGAGTCTAGGCGGTTCGAAGTAGAAAATCCACCACTCGAGGATGATGAGATGGGTTCTGAAGTTGATGTCAATGAGCTGGAGTCGCAGTGAGCTGCTCGGCTGATCACTTTCTCTGCCATATCACCGGCGAAACTGCTAGCCAAAAGGCATTCAACGGCGAAGAAAATAGTATGTGCATTGAGAGTGCGCTTTCAGTCGCTCTTCGCTTTTAGCGGGAAGAGAACACATCACTGGGTGGACTCCTTGGTCAATGATTCCAAGGAAAAGAGTACCACTTGGCCTCTGAGAAGATTCCAGATCAGAGCTGGAGTGTTCCTCAAGCCTCGATAACAACGTCGAATAAGGACATAGCTGCTGGCACAAGAACGATAAAATAGTGTTGTTCCGATCATTTTGTCTCTGTGCTGCGTCTCCAGCAATCATGCTTATGCAAGAATTTTCCAGGTTCTCGTGTCGATAAACACGTTTGAGATTGTTGAGTCGATTCAATGATTCCACGATAGTGTTGTCGAGTGAACGTCATCTTGCTGGCTGTGGCTAGAGTGCACCTTGGTCTTGTCCCCCAAAGTTTGCTCAAAGCAAGCCCGAAAATGTTTGTCCCGTGGGATAAGTCTGAGATGATCGTTTCCAGTCAAACGTTCCTGCATACGCCCCTCAACTGTCACCCTGACCGGACGCTACCATGTGAGGGGAGTCACTCAGACAAAGCAAATAATCGGGAAGAGTCTAGGCTCGATTGAATGATGCTCATGTTCACGCAGCTTGCATCTCGGCAGCTTCCATCTCCGTCACCTCCATCCCCGTAGCTTCCAGTGCTTCTGCTTCCTCTTCCGCCTTGACACGGCGAGCAACCGCCACGTGAGGATTGTCTTCGGTCAAAAAGTTGCAGATCGTGAGTCGAATCTCTGGATACTTGGTTGACGCGCGATCTCTGGAATACGCACCCGCAATCGCATCGTAGAGCTCTCCTAGAGTAGTGCCTGAACCGTGGATCGACTCATGGCGGATTGTGAACTCGCTGATATTCACGGGCGGCTGGAAAATGAGCTGATTACGCCAGAAGTCAGATTGCCACGCTAGGACCTTGCTGATGTCGACGTCGAAGTCGGTACTCGTCTGCCAGGTCTTGTCGTCCCGCTCACGGAAGATCGGATTGAGGCGGCCTATGCGCATCGTAGACGGGGATCGCTCGTTAGATAATCGGGGCAGCCACTGCTCACGATCTCCATCGACCACTCTCCTCCTGACGTCTTTTCTTGATTTCCATTCCAGGTACTCGGTTGCTGCGATCGGTTTGTCGAAAGGGAAGGCGGAGGCTTGGATTGGTACAGATGTCTGTACCACGTTCCACCAGGTCTTGCAGACTTCGCGCGCGCGAACTTGCTCGGTCGGCTCGAGCTGGCAGATGATGATTTCTAGGAGCTCAGCCGTGCCAAAGACGAGACTTGCTGAAGTTGGGACTGTGGGAGGCGGGTTGACGTGCGCCATGTAGAGCTTAGTTGCGATGATGCTGGCGATGACTACCATCAGCATTGTGATGGTCAGGTTCTCCATGGTGTTCGGTGAGATTGTCGAACAGCTTTGTACGGTGGTTGTTCGGTTCGAGACTTTTATGGAAGGGAAAATTCATGGAGGAAACAGCTAGAAGATGCATGATGTGGTTGGACAGAAAGAGAGCAGGGGAATTGGATTCTGCACGGACGTTTCAAGGTGCCCCTCAGGGGCATCCTGTCTTCTCTTCGAGCTGACTTTAGGCACTTGAAGATATCTCTACAATCTCTCACAGTGCGATGCTCAGGGGCTAATTGCAAGCAGGCCTTCTTTAGAGCGACATCCTTTGCAGCGCCGTGCACAAGCGGACCTTTCGTTGACACTTGCAATATATTCACAGTTCGGATTCACTGCGGTCTCAAATGAGAAGGATATCGAGATGTTGAGTTGTTGGTTGCATATTGAGACAAGGTTCCCTCCTTTCATGTGATCCTTGGCGCGGCTTGGCGAGTGCGAGAGCGAGGGCTAAAGTCTGCCTGTGCCTGAAGTTTAACGAGACACACGTCTATACATCAGGCAACCCTCCTTCCCGCCCTCCTATTCTCCCTCTGCCTAACAACCTTCCTCTCCTCCTTCCTCCTCTTCTTCCACCCACGGTTCAAATCCCCACGGTTCTCGTAGAACCATTTCCGAAATTCACTTTCCTCGCCCTTCCCATCTCCCAATTCCTTCTCAACCTCCTCGTCCTCGTCCTCGTCTTCCTCCGCGACAGCCGTAGGAGGAAAATTGAACTTCTTCCCGATAGCAGCCGTGTCAGGCGTTGGCGCCGCAGACCGCACACTTCGCCACTCAAGATCTTCTTTTGTGTGGGGAGTCTGTGGGACGAAAGTGTGCTCTTCTTCCTCGTCATCATCGTCTGCTGCTGCGGAGAAGAAGTTGAATGAGGTGTCGATAGGTGCGGGTTTGGAGTCACCTCGTTTGTAGAGTGCTTCCAGAGGGTGGATTTCTTTGGCAACTTCGGTATCTAGCTCATCGACCTCCTCTACAACTTCGCCGACTGGGGTCGGAGCGGCGTTTCGAGGCTGCGTTGTGGCGCCATTGGAGACAGTGTTCGACTCTGCTTCATCCAGGTGGTCGTCAACGCTATCGTTGTCTAGCTCGTCGACTTCCTCGACGACTTCGCCGACTGGGATCGGAGTAGCGTTGTGAGGTTGCGTTGTGGCGCCGTTGGAAACAGTGTTGGATACTGCTTCGTCGAGGTGGTCATCGAGGCTGTCATTGTCCGAGTCTGAGTCTGATTTTCCGGAGGGAGAGGCCTGGTCGTCTTTCTCCTCGGAAAATGCTACCGCCTTGTTCGTTAGAGGAGCTGATGATTCTGTCATCTTGACTTCTTCATCCTCGTCAGATGCCGGATCTGCAGCAATTCCCTGCATTGCCTTGGGCACTGGCTCAGGAGCGGCAAACTTTTCGGCAGCTTTCTTTTCCTTCTTCTCCTTCTTTTCTTTCTTCTCCCGCTTTCGCTTCGTACTCGGTGGCTCAGGCTCGAGCACATGCCCTTCCTGATCCACCCAGCCGACGCCGTCCTCATAATGCTTCTGCTTCTTGTCACCCGCGGAGTTGGGAAAGTTAAGCTTTGTGGTATTCGCAAACTCCTTGACGAGCGCCTCCTTCTTCCTTGCACGTCTTTCAGCCTTCTCGGCCTTCTCCTCTGCCGTCCGTTCTTTCTTTTCCTTCTTTTCCTTCGTCTCCGCGCCATCATCCAGAGGCACAGCATTCGGCGGCACCAGCGTCTTGAACTTCAACTTCTTTTCCTCCTTCTTCACCCTCCCATCCTTGCCCTTCTTCGCCGCACCCTCGGTCCACCCGCGCTTCACAATCCTGCCTTCCGCCAGCTCATGCCCCTCGACGACGTTCTCACTCTTCTTCGCCTTCTTCGCCGTCTTCCTCGCCTTCTTCACCTCGACATCCCCGACCTCATCATCAACATCAACCTTTCTCTTCTTCTCCTTCCTCGCCTCTTCAATCTTGACTTTCGACCCTTTCAACGTCATCCCGCTGAGCTTATTCTTCAACTTCTGCGCTTCAGCAGAGGGTAATTCCACGAACCCAAAGCCCTTTTCCGGGAAAGTCTCGACGGCGTGAAAGGAGATATTCGTAGCCAGCGGCTTGAGAGAAGCCGGAATGTATCGGTCGAGCAGATCGGCGTTGAAAGGCGTAATGTGTAGACGGACTCGATCGGTCATGGTCAACGTTATCGCGCTGCTGACATGGTGTGCGACGAGAGGGGGAGAAATGTGGAAGCGCAAGCGCGATGTTCAAAATAAAATAGCCGCTCGGCTCGGTCCGGTCAAGACTCCACTCTCACCCGCCTGCACTTTACTCTTCATCCCATCATCGTAAACAACAAAACTCCCCACCGACAATGGGACTTCCGCCGGCAGACTCCTCGATGGCGAGAGTGCGCTATTGGTCGCAGAATCGTTGTCGCAGGATTCATTGATGGGTCCCGCCCTCAAGCGCATCGCAAGTATTCGTAACCAGATTGGCCGAGACGCAAAAGATGCAGCTTCATGTTGCTGAGACTTTGATCAGTGTCGTCAGCCTTGACTACGTCACGATTGGAGATACTGGCTGGGGGCCGAATGCGATGGTGCTGGTTGTTGACATGAGATGCTGTGTGTGAGTACAACCGGCGGAGAAGCAGAGAAATGAAGGCAGGGTGTGAGTGCCAAAGGACGATTGTGTTTAGCCTTCAATAATGACAGCACCACAGGTGTGGTGACATACGGTGTCAGCTTCTTCTAGTCTTTCATCCTTCGTGTCTTCGAGCGGTTTCAAACCTGTGATGTCCAAACCGGATCCACTCGATTGACGAAGTCCAGGTGGTGAATACTGCAAACCACCTCCATGGACATGGAGACATGACTTCGTACGTAGAACAAGATGCTCTTCCTACGTGGAGTTCTGCAACCGGCGATGCCGGTATGTTGCATCTACCTAGCCACTATTCCGAGCCTGATCCTGGTACTGGCACTGGCACGAGCATGCGAGCCTATCGTCGCCAAGACAGACAGATTGAGCGGCTCGTTCCGCTTTCCGAAGCTGACGTCTATCTTCACATGCGTACCAGACTCATACATGTAAGCAGACACAACATCTCTACACAACCATAGCGAGAAAGCATGACCCAACGATAACGCCTATCCAAAAGTCATTCTAAAATGATTCGTCAATTCCTCCTTCTACTGACCCTCCTCACCCTCGCCCTAGCAGCAAGTAAGCAAACCCTGGGGGCCTCACCCAAGCTTCGCACACCCATATCCTAACCCTCCCAGATCCGACCTCCTTCTGCAAATGCACCTGCTTCTCAAACAGCACCATAATTCCCCTCTCAACCACCGGCTCAACCCAAACCATCTTCCACCGCGAAGTCAACACCACAACCCCGGCCCACGCCCATACCTGCGCCGACTGCAACAAGCAATTCTGCCTAAACTACAACCTACCAATATGTACAGACGCCAAAGAATCAGATGTTTTCACATCATGTTTCCAACGGGACAGTTTCAAAGATGAGATTGTCGTTTGTGGTTTTATACTTGGGACGGTTGGGTTGTTGGTTTGGGCTGCTGTGAGGCCAATTGTGGGGAGATGGAGGGAGAGGAGAGGGTATGCTGCTGTGGAAGGGACGTGATGAATTCGAGAAGGAGTTGGGGAGTTTCGGGAATGGACAAAGGATTTGAAACCGGGAGCATCGAGTTGGCCAGGGCTGTCGATATGACGATGTACCATTGAGAACTTCCTCTCTCAAAGTCGAGTCGATCATCTACAGCACGCTCTCGCGATAGGGACGATGTCTCTAAAGGCAATAGAAGCGTTTGGATTGGCACAGTCGCTGGAAAATGGCAGAACTGCCAGAACAACACAGTGCTCGAATTGCAAAATCGTCATATCGGCAACTCCCGGGAATTTGAAACGGATCAAGGAATGGAACAGGGCTGGGAACTGAGAATGGAGTTGGAAGGACCCATTCACGTACTCGTCACACGTTCTGGCATCAATTGCAGAGCTCTCGATATGAGGATTTAGCGAGCATGGTCCTGTTCGCGAGGGTCAACGAGATCGCTCCGCGGTACACTTTCTACGGATTATGGAAGGCCTTCGGCTTCGCATAGTCGCACGTCAGATGGTAGAGAGAGGTTGATGATGGGAGAATGGCTTTGAGAAACCTCATATCGACAGCTTGATTGATTGGCTACTCGTCATTCATACTGCATGGTGGCACCCTACTTCGCTCGCTCGCTGGCGAGCTGGTGTCGTGTAAGGAGGGCCGGAGACTCAACGTCTACTGACCGAAGGACGCAGAGCTGTCGATATGAGTATTTCTCAGTGATGAGAACTTCTCTCATCAAAAGCCCAGAACTCTTAAGGACAGTCTCTCGATGTAGCTACTAGCTTGAGAGCCGCTAAAAGCCCTTAGACTAGCAGAGTTGCGCGTAAGATGGTGGAGAGAGGCAAACGTACTGAGCATCTCATTGGAAACCCCTTATTTCTATTGGCCTAAGAGAGCCATAGTTGTTCCATTGATCAGAGCGCACTCTTACTGCTTTCCTGTAAAAGATATTCCCTATCAGAGAGGATCCTAACCACGCATTATACCCAGAAACTTCTCGCAATATCGTCGGCCGAAATCGGCAAGAATATGCATGACGGTTGGAGAGGTGTGTTCTCGGCTCAACGCTCGTTGAAGGCGGCATACTCGGTATTGCCCGTGAGTAGAAGCTGCTGGTCGCCATGCTTCTTGAGGAGGCCACTGCACTGTCTTTATCAACATGGATATGGTAGTTAGGACGGTATCACGTACGCAGGAGTCGAGTCTGTGTGTAAGCTCCGTGGCGGCAGTGACGCTCAGGATGAGTAAGAAGATGGTAGCGATAACAGCTGTGAAGGAGGATGTTGGTGGTATGTGATTTCAATTCGCGGATCTCTGTGTCCTAGTGTGCACCGGAAAAAAGGTGGTATAGTGCCCAGTTTACTCGGCAGAATTTGCTGTAGTCAGATGCTGTGCGATCGCAATATCGTCAGATGTGCTCTCTGCAACGCCGCTCTCGACTCTGCTTCAGAGGTGCGTCCCATCAGTAGAAGCAGCCCCATCATGTTCGAGTCCAGGGCGCAATAGCTCGATCAGGAGAGAGCTTCTTCCGATTAATTCTCAATTACCACATGGCGATAGACTCTACAGAGCTGGATAGAAAGATCCTCACCGTCGGAGGCATTGGTCTGGTCCATAGCTGACTTTGTATCTTACCTCTTTACTACGTTGCAAACAGGCATTCTAGAGCATGCCATGTTACAACTATTGAACGGGGTGAGGACTCGCTAAAGCGATAAAGAGATGTCAAGCTGGCCGAAGGTGGGTGGAGTTGTGTGTGGTATGAGAGGCCCGGAGTTGAAAATGGGATTTTATTTCGCGGAACTCGACAGAGTCCTCGGCGGCAGCGCGGGCCGCGGCCGCGACTAGGGCTAACCTTTACCTTACGCTATAAGCTCGTATCCGCCTACCGCCGCTAGCGCCGCCTATGTGTACTACGTAGCTACGACCGCCCCGGATTATCGTCTAGCGCGTAGGTAGAGTAAACCGACCGC
>KZ110163.1:0-46856 GCA_002116395.1 Ramularia endophylla | reverse complement strand
CCCCTAAACTTCCTTAACTCTTCGGTACCGTACTAGGGAGTTAGTTAACGACATAAAGGATAGATCGGACATGAAGGAAATTTAGCCTATAGGCAGGCAGTTTTTGGTGTAGGTGCAGAGGAGGGAAGCTGTAAGAAAAGCGGTGTTTTCAGTGCACGGACGCACCGGGCAAAGGTTCCTCCGGGGACCGGTTACACCGGGCACACGGTGCAATGCTCACACCGATGCACCGGGCAAAGGCAATACCGATAGTCATAGTTAGTTCTGTACAATACAATCCCCTCTTCGCGAAATTACCTCTCTCATCTTGTTCTTTGTGTTGGCTGTTTTCTTTGCTGCTAAGGAGCTGAGCCATCCATGGCGGCGCGTCCTGCTGCGGCTCGATCAGCTACAACTACATACCATCCTCCGAGCTGATCAATACCTGATATTTTCCCTGCCTGACTCAACAATGGCTTCAAATTCTGATTCGTCGACCAGCTTTGCGTCTTCAATGCTCAGCCTTCACATCAGGCTTTGCTTTAAGCCAATCGAAAGGTGCCCAAGCCTTCGGTTTCGCAACAGCGCTGGGTGTCGGCGTAACCATAGGAGGATGAAAAGCATCGTCGCTAGGCGTCTCGTACAACTCCGTCGCATTCTTGCATACGCCTTTCCAACTCAGCCACCCTCTTCTGTCAGTCCACACGCCGCCTTTACCGCCAGAAGCAATCTCCTCTGCATCCTCGCCACCTTCAGCATTGAACCAATGCATTCCAGCAATCAATTCCGTGGAGATCTGGCGTTGATACAATTTGTGGTTTGCGAGGCGTAGCTTTTGGGCTTTTGATTGAAACCATAATTTCTTCCACCAGAGTGTTCGGAATTCTTTCTCGTGCGGGTTTCCTGTAACGTGGATTACGACGGGAAACTGGCGGGTGATGACATTGTAGTTGAGCGGAATCTGTGACCATGACAAACGACTCTGCTCTGCTTCGTCGGGGTCGTTTTTGAATGGCTCGAATGGAGGCAAGGACTGCTGGATGTCGCTCGGTAGGCGGATATCGTACAAGCTGCGAACATCGCGTGAGCTGTTGGTGAGGTTCATGGTGTCCACAGGTGGCTGCCAAGAATCCGAGACCCGCGTCCATGCAAGATGCGGCTTCCAAAAGGCGAGTGTCTGAAACAGCGTAGATTCATAGTCGATGCCGATGTGGTATTCAGTCTTCATTCCTTTCTTCAGAAAAGGTTGGTATCGCCTGCCCTCGCTTTCGTCCTCATAATCGATGAAGACTTGGTTCCGAGCAGCCTTCAACAGTCTTGGTTTATGTTTTAGCCTTGCATACTCCTGTATACCAAAGATATTGGCAAAATAGTACTGGTCCGAATCTGTAATATAATTCGTCTCAATAGCTTCGAGCGTTGCCTTGAAAACTTCTTTCATGTCCGCCACTGCTCCCATGACGGTACCGCTGTTCAACCATCGAGCATCGTTGGAATACCGATTGTCCTCTACTGTGGCTGAGGGTCCGAAAGCTGATCCTGGTATGGTGCTTATTGGCACTGCCCAGCAGGCTGGCCTGGAGAAGTCCACTGGCCAGCAAATCTTGTCCGGTCCAAATATGATAGTTTGTCTCATATCATGCTTCTTGAATAGTTTCTGACCGTACACCTGTTGGGTTCTGGCATCCGCTTCGGCATTGACGGCGTAGAAACGTTTGAGTAGCACGTCTGGCCGAAGCTGTAGCCACACGTCAAAGCCATCAAGCATTAGGACAATGTCTTCGGCGTACTCTTTCGAGGATTCGATCTGTTCCAGATATCGTAGAGTGCCCTCAACTTTGGCGATGTGCGTTTTGTATGGATCTGTGGCATTCTCGTGATCGCCGAAGTTGATCAATACCGGAGTAGGATATCCCAGGATTTGAGCAGATAGTAGGAGCTTGCAGAGGTTATCATTACTCGAGGTGGCCGGTATGAGAAGATGCAATCGTGCTTTGGCATTCGGTATTGGAGTTTCAACCCTTGTTGAATTGTTTGTTAATTTCACCTGTCCCACTCCAGAGAGTGGTGGCGGTGGTAAGTCCTGCTCTTGGGCCACATAAGTCCATACGAAAGCGGCAAGTATGAGCAGAAGTCCAAGAAGCACGCTTCGAAGGAGTCTACTCCTCATAATTCTCCGGGCTTGACAGGATGTTCGACAAAATCATTGGCAATTGTTCAAGTCTTCCGACTCAGTCCCGCGTCTTGTTTTCTAGAAAGTTCAGTCCTGTAGGCTGTGTAGTGTCAAAGGCCCGTTTAATCGGATCAGAAACATTCGGGCTCGTACGAAGACATTCCCGAGTGAAAAGTACTTGTTGGTTTCTGCTGGGTTGAAAATGCAGCTGGGAATTGTCTTTGAGCTCCGAGGAAGTTGTGAGAAGATCTGCGAAAAGACATGAGTTTCAGAAGCCTGTGGCTTGACTCCTTGCATCCCAGTTGCTTTGGCGAAGCCGCGAAACATCGTCAACGGTCAACGGTACCCCAGAGTGTACCGGTCTCAAGCAAAGTGATAAATTTGTTCCGAACACTGTGAGAGCTATGACGTTCCCGGGCATGCTTTCCTTGAAGATTGGAAATCACTGGCGAACTGCGAACGGGCCCTCAAGGAATCGCTTTGGGCGATTCACGACTCCATCTCGAGTGCAACGCGCTGGCTGTGCAGGTCAGCGATCGTTGAATAGACGGGGGTCGGGCATTCTTGCCGTTCAAGCCGGAGGTGACGTGTGTCTATGAGGCAGGGCTTGGCACGAGTCATGAATGGCGTGGACGATGCCAGACTCCAAAGTTCAGACTCCACGAGGTGTCCCGAGGCGGTCTGAAAATCACATGAGCATTCATACCGTTCGTGAAGGCAGCAAAAACTCAAGCGGCGGATGGCTCATCACTACAATGAGATGGCGAGATGGCGAGATGGCGAGATGGCTGTCTGAGAGATGTGCTGAGAATGAAAATCTCGGAGATCTTCGACGAAGAGAGTTTCTAGAGTCGTGCCTCAGGCCAACACATTGTCCAATATGTGTCCCTGACGGATTGCCTTTCATCAGGTGGAGGTGGGTAGCGCTTCTTGTTGTGTTGAAGAAAGCGAAAGCTCGTCGATTATGTCTCGCCTACTATGATGGACATCTTTCAACTTGAGGTCTTCATCCAACACCATCTCCATCCACCAGATTATCCAGATAGAAGCTCTATCCTACTGCGCACGATTCTGGCGACACAACCTCCCATTCGCCATCCTTGATCCAAAAACTCCACTGCGGAGTGATTTCCGAGTTCTTGTCTTCGTAGCCGCAAGTTCCCACTGCAACCTCACCGACCAACGGGTGTAATTTAGCAAGCTCTTCCTGCTCAATCGGGGTAATCGTTACAGACGGCCTTTTCAAAAGCCGACGATAGCGATCATAGCCAACTAAATCGGCTCCGTTGAAAGGTATGTAGTCCATTCCATGCGAGACGTGATTAGCCACAAACCCATGAGCATGCCCAGTGACGTTATCGGTACCTTGCCCGTCGAGAAGGAAGAACTGGTTGATTGCTTGAATGATGTAGGACCCTGTAGCGGGCAGTGTGATGCCATCAGTGATGAATATTTGACGATGAGGACAGATGGTGATAGCATGTTCTCTGAGGTCATTCTCCTTGTATTGCCCCTGAGCGTACTGAGGCAGTGCTTCGGCAAGTTTGGTCATCGTAAAGTTCTTTAGACTTGCGCCCTGAGTCGGAGTTGGGACCCAGTCGGTCTCCTTTGCATCTTTCGTGTGCCTTGGGAGTACGACATGAGCACTGATATGCGCTGCAAAACATTTGGTGGTCGAGAGAGGAATGTAGACGCAGACGCAGGTGCGACAGCCATGTGTTCCAATGCTGCTGAGTGCAGGGATGTCAGAGCTGGGTAGTTCAAATTCGCCTCCTTGCCCTTGCGCAAGGTATTTGTACTGAGTTGGAGCCATGGTGTGAGGCGATATTTAGTGGTGATGAGGAGGTCTTGAGGCCTTATCAACTGTATTGCATGGTGAAGCAAACACCAGGAACAGAGAGTGAATCTTCTGTAGTTGCCAGAAAGAGCTAAGACAAAGGATGGAAGGATCCAGATGACCAAATCAGACATAAGAGGAATCATTCAGTCTCAAAGTTTCCTCACGGTTCTTGTCACGCAAGTTCCGCTTCACAGTAAATCTTCCAAGTCCTGTGTACTCTCCTGAAAGTATTTGCGAATGGCCAGAAACTGCGTGTCCCAAACGTGGAGGAAGTAAAACATCGATCAGACTGTCAATCATGACATCGGGTTCCGTGAAGCATCATACCCGAGAGCACTCGATCATGCCAGTAGTGGGATCATCGTAAACAAATAACGACCTCCTCCACCCCATCCCTCTCAACCGCTTCCCCAGCCATAGCACCACACACAAAAGCGACACCCACCAACTCCCAAGCCTCTCCCTTTCCCAAAGACCTTAAGATAACCGGAAAAGTACACCCAAACAACACAGCAACTCTATCATCCTCTCTTAAACTCTTAGGCCCCAAACCAATCTCCCCGGTCTCGGTGACAAAAAAGCTACGATGATAGCAAGCATTAATCATCGAGCGAAAGTATGCCGTAGCCGGGTGATCCATATCCTCAGCTATTAGGGGAAGTCGGTGATGATGCCGCAGGAAACTTGTGAAAGATTCGAGACCGGCGGCGCTGAGGGTAGGATCCGCGACACTGTTGTCTAGGTTGACGCCGCCTTGGTAGGTGAGTGCTAGCGAGCCATCTAATACGTCTCTGCTGTGTGGATGGTAGTGATAAGCGACTTCTCGACTTCGAGCGAGAGTGTTAAGAAACGTGCTGGGGCTGTCGTACTGGCACAACGATGGCACACTCGCAACTACAATTCCAGGCAGGAGGACTCCGCTAACCGCCATGACATTATCTTCCCTGTCCAGCGTATGGATTCTCACCGCTCTACCACCATGGGCGAACGTGCCCAAAGGTCTAAGCGGATTCGGATCATTCGCTTTATCAATCGTTTTATCGAATCTCGGAACCCAAGACGGTAGACCATCATCAGGTTGTCCAGAGCGATGTCCAGCGAGCCCCAGCGCAGCCAAACTTTGGTCGTGCTCTATAGCAGCTAGGGCTGCACGGCGATAGATTTCAATACAGGAAGCGGAATAGTCCGGCTTAAGCCCTTTAGGTACGTTTCCTGCAAATTTCTCAAGAATCCCGAGAGTGCCATAGACATAGTCTTTAGGATCTGTAGCTTTGTAAAAGCGCATGGTTTCGAGGATGTGGATTGCTTTAAGATTGTGAATCTGCTGGAAAGTGTATACACGACCTGGTCCCACTAGACGGAGGAGGGACTCTAGTCTTGGAAGCTCGATAAGCTGAGATCTGGAAAACCAGAGCTGGGTGCGAAGATTCAGAGTGAACCAGGCGATGGAGCGAAGGACGTCTACAAAGGGAACCTCACACTCGCCTCGTAGGCAGATACTCTGGGGAGCTAGTGCGACTTCTTGCACGATCCAGAGTCGGGAGAACCATTCACTAGAGAAGAAAACGAGTAGACCGTATCTGTCGCATTCCAAGTTACTGGTAGTTGGGGCATGCTTGAAGTTGTTGTGCGAGTCAAAAAGTGCATCGTCCAAGTCTGCGCCAGTGGTCCTGGCAAGGTCTTGTACAATCAGTCGTATGGATGCAATGGCGGACTTGGAAGTTCCGTCGTCTTCACCAAGCCATATGACATTCCGCCGCGATTTGGCGTAGATCTGGCTCATGATGCCGACTTGTTGGCTTCGTTCTGCGATGTCTTGCTGATTGATACATATTGCGTCGATCCACAAGGCGCGGGATTTTTCTGCTAGGCGAGCACGCTGCAAGACTCGAGCTGAACTTGCTGGGACGCTCATCATGCAGCCATCAATGTATATCGAGGATCGTAAGCGTGCGTCTCCCCAGACATAAGATGTGGCTTCATAGTCCGGCTGGTGGGTTCCTGCAATGGAGACTCTTTTGAGGGTGCATCGTATGGGGTCATTGCTACTTCCTGGTTGCAAAACAAGCAGGCGTATCTCTTGTAATTCGGCATCAAGTTGCCGGTATTTGTAGTTCCGCTCTTTGGGTCTTGCTGAGAGCTTGCTGATGGAGAGACCCATCACATGGCAGAATTTTACAGTCTCTTGTTTCGTGCGTATCATGAGTGGGTTGTCAAAGAACGAGCATACCTTTCAGCCAGGACAGCAGCTCAGGTGGTATAAATAGAGTCCTCATCATGCACACCGAACGCCACGGCCGGCTGTTACAAGGCTGAGGAGCCCATGCGAAGGCAGCCATCGCTAGAGCATTATGGTGACGGGAGGCGTCTGCTGGGGCCCTTCGAGGCGCTACTCAGCGTGAATGGTATCTCAAACTTTCCATCAACATAACGAGGCAGACAGAGGTCAAACTTAACAGCATTTATGCGAAGTGAGGAAAGATGTCAAGGTGAGGTGCACTAAGCAAGAGTTCTCACGAGGCAAGCCTCCAATCACACCACAGCGGAGGCAGCTCCGCCGGTCCACCAAGATGGTTCCTTGGTCAACCAGGTGAATGCATTACATATGTCATAGCGACGGTATGGGCGCCCGGTCCGAGTCCTCATATTCGTGAGGTTAACATTGGAAGTCTTCGACGAACAGAGCTTGAGACCGAGTAAGCTGTAGTGCCTCAGACAGCACATCATCGGATATGTGTGTATCTTAGGGTTAGGGTTGGGGTAGCATGATACCTCGCTGTGGTCGAGACGAAAAACCCTCCTTTCGATCTGGGATTGAGGCATGCACATGGCCAGACGCGTTTGTATAGGTAAGAGATCCTCTGAGCTGCTTGAGGGGTGAAGGATACTCAGTCGCTTGCGGTTGACTTCTTTTGATTGATCAGCGATCTGGCAACGGTGAACACCCTGGCACATTCACGTTGGTCGAGGGCAGCCTCTCCATCATAGCTGTTCTCTCCGATGTGCATCCGTAGTCATGATATCCATAGAATACAGGTAGGTATCTCTCTCGCCCATCAAGTAAAGCATCATCTCACGCAAGTACGGAGTAAAGCGGAGTCTAACATCGCATTCTTCTATACTTCTAGAGAGCAGGATCCCACAATTCGTAGTCTTAGGCTTCCTTCGGCATGATTGCGGTTCTGGTGTGAGGTTGTTTTTTTGGTAGTATCTCACGACCAATGTATGGAATGGAACTCCTTTCTAAGGCACTGTCTGAGGCTGAGTCGCTGCCTTGGAAGCTCGGCCGATGAATTACTTCCGAAGGCCGGCTTAGGAGGTAGACAAGCACGAGGTTGCATCAGCTCCACGCGTGCACCCCGTGGGCAGGGTTTGTGGCCCTACAGTGTGGCGGGGTCTCCATATGAAGAGTGTGGAGAGTGAAGGGTAGAGGATGGTAGAGATCAAGACATCTCACTGCCAAGTTTACTGTGTAAGGGTAAGTAATGAGTCAGCCGCCGGGTAAGGTCATATCCAGACCCTGCCTCTTCGTCTCTGACTCCAGGCCAAGCACTTATCAACCCATATTCATCAACTTCTCATCATCAATTATGCCATTCAATATCTGCGTTCTAGAAGTCTTCGTAGGTCGAACAGTCTCATAGACGAAGAACATACATGTAGGTATGGCTCTCTGCGTACTGCTGATCTAATAGGCTCTACCGGCCGAGCTCTGCAGACCGGCCGAAGCCTACAAACCGCATTCTAGACCTCGGATGGCTCCACCCCCAGACTGCGTAGGCCCGCGGTACCATCCCCATATTCAGGCTCAGAGACCGTGACCCTATACCCCTTCCAGCACAGTATGGGAGTTCTCGTGCCACACATGACCGGCCATCGGTATCATACGCCAATCATCTCGAACAGCCTCTCTCGGACTTAGTATATACAGCTTCGGACATGAGCCGAGCTGTGTTACTACATCAACAACATCCTTTCTGCAAGACACAGCAGACATAGCACAATTGCCATTGCCTTCAGATTCCTACACTGGTCTTTCCATCTCCAGTTCTTCCCTTTGAGACCTCTGCAAAGCTTCTCCATCATGGCTGGTCCGTCCGCCGTGAAGACCACGTCTGGTCTTGTCCAGGGTAGCCAGTCCGAGCATGGCCACAATATCACTGTCTACAAGGGTCTGCCATACGCCGCATCCACCGGTGGTGCGAATAGATGGCGTGCACCTCAGCCAGCACCTTCTTGGGAAGGTGTGCGTGTTGCAGACACATTTGGCCCACCATGTCCTCAAAAGCCTTTCGGACCCATGAACGTTCTCCCGGAGCAAAGTGAGGATTGCCTTTCTCTCAACATCTGGACACCTACCAAATCTGCGGAGGAGCCTCTCCCAGTGTATGTCTGGATCTACGGCGGCAGGTTTATTGCAGGTTCCGGCTCCGAGCATGCTTACGATGGTACTGGTCTTGCTTCTAAAGGTCTTGTGGTTGTCACCCTGAACTACCGTGTTGGCATTCTCGGCTTCTTGTCTACTCCAGAACTTGACGAGGAGTCTGGCCACGGTGCTTCTGGAAACTATGGAATTCTCGATCAAATCGCAGCCTTGAAGTGGGTCAAGGAGAACATTCATGCTTTCGGAGGTGACCCTTCTAAGGTCACTATCGGCGGTCAGTCCGCTGGAGGAGCTTCAACTGGTATTCACATTCTTTCGCCACTTTCCGAAGGACTCTTCAGAGGTGCTATTCCTCAATCGGGATGGAGACATCCCCGTGACCCTCTCCTCAGCGGCCTGGCTCCTGCGTATCGGACCAAGGAGAAGGCTACGACCCAAGGCATTTCTACCGTCAAGGAGAAGGGCGCGAGCAACATCGCGGAAATGCGTGACCTCTCTTTGGACGTTCTGCTCGAAGGTAACAACAAGAACGACGAGGTTTGGGGCAACCCACCATTCTACCGTCCATGCGTGGACGGCTGGGTTCTCCCGTACAACTACGAAGACTCTCTCAAGAACGGCATCCAAAAAGACCTCCCAATCCTCACAGGCCACAACTCCGATGAAGGTGGCACCTACGCAGACCCCGAATTCGGCCCAGAGGACTTCAAATCTTGCGCACAACAGAAGTATGGCTCTCTATCTGAGAGATTCCTCGAACTCTACCCTGTTGACAAGTACACCGACGCCCGCGAAGCTTGGAATGACGCTGCCCGTGACCACTCCCGTACCACTACAGCTTTCTGGGTCGCCGAGCACCAGAAAACCGCCAAATCACCAGTCTACGGCTACTTCTACACTCACGCTCCTCCAGCCCGCAAGGGAGGCCCAGATGCACCCCCATCTAGGCAAGCGATCGGTGCCGCTGGTCCAGACTCTCAGCCGAAACTCCGCATCTACGAAAAGGATGTGTCACGTTCCACCTACACATACAGCAAGATCGGACCAGGCGCACGACATGGTGCTTTCCACGGTGCGGAGATTCCTTTTGCTCTAAACAACTTGTATGCTCAAGACGGCTACCCGTACGGTGATGCGGACAGGGCTGTGGCAGCAACTGTCTCTGGATACTGGTCGAACTTTATCAAGACCGGCAACCCCAATGGCGACGGACTGGCGGAGTTTGTGCCTACGAGTGAGGAGAAGATCATGCGTCTTGGGAAGGAGTGCGGTGCGATTGACCTCACTGACAGCCCAGAGAAGACGGCGTTCTGGAAGGAGTTCTTCGCTTCGCAAGCTCCGTGGTAGTGGACATATTTTCTCGTGGATTGGAATGAATATTAGCTAGTACTGGTTGTTTCATAGACAAGAAGACTTTCCCTGGAATGTCATTTGAGCTCATTAGTATTTCATTCACTTGAGTCTCGCACGGGCCACCCAAATCAGCATGGATCATCCCTGTGGCCGAAGAGTCCCCGAAATGGAAGTTGTTGAACTCTTTCGACTCTATGTATTACTGCTAATCTTATGTGTAGGTCGTATGAATATGAAGACTTCTTTATAGCTTGGGGATGAATGCCTAGGATATAATTCATAACTTCAGGTCTATCCGCCGCGACTCCTGAGCTTTGAAACAGTCAACCCCTGCCTCATACATTCAACTTCTCTACATGTTTCGCCAACTCATCTTGGGTACCCTGGGAAAATCAGTCGTTGGCAAGAACACTCGACAAAGTCAACTCACATTACCCCAAGCCTCTACTAGCTGTTCCCTCTCCACAACATGAGCCTGACCCACTAGTAACTTCTTCATGATGATCTCCTGCACCTCCGCCGATTTATCACCACAGGCATCCTCAACAACAGTAACAACGAATCCCTTGTCTGCAGCTCCTTTACACGTGTTGATAACGCACCCAGAAGTGCTGAAGCCCGCTAATATCAGCGACTTGACTGCATGCTGCTCCAGAAATGCTTCGAGTCCATAAGATCCCATGGCCGAAACATGGCTTGGCGGTCTCCAGAAACTGTACTCGTCCGGAATCGCAGCAATGACATCCGGCTCGCCGCTAGTATCCGGGGAAAATCCCTGCTTCAAACGAATTCCATTGACAAACGCAGCCGATTTTCGATTGGGAGGAGTGATGGTCTTGAGATCGATCATGCAGTGTAGGACCAGGATGTTCTGAGCCTTGGCCCAAGTCCGTAATGCCTGGGCTGTTGCAAGTGGTTTCTGGCCGGCATCTGGTTGTGAAGCGATGATGAATTTGTGAAAGTCTAGGAGTAGCAGGGCAGTTTGTGCTGCGGGAACAGAGAGTGGAGAGCACGGATTGGCAGAATCCAGGATTATCGAAGGAGCTTTGTTCATCTTGGAATATGGTGTTATCTTTCGGGTGAGAAGAAATCGCTGATGCAATTGTAATTCGCTGTACTTGTGCAGCAGATTGTGTTCTGTACTTGAAGTCAAGCATATACTGGCGTCTTGGTCGGCGGTTCATACGCCGCTTGTAGCCTTGGGTGGCCTTTCGCTGTTCGGCCGAGTCCAAGCAGCCGATGTCCGACGGTCAACTACGCTGGACAACACATCTGAACCGGATGGTGAACATGCGGCAGCCTGAGCACTTGAGAAGAGACGTTCGATACCGAAGCTGGATGCCAAGTTTCCGGGAAATGAAGGTGACGTTGTGAGAGATCAAGCATCGATGAAGTTCGAGACTAAGTTGAAGAAATATCTCATTTGAAGAAGTCAAATCAATGGTCTAAATTTTACACTACTACCATAGCCACATTCTTACAAAACTCCTGCGCTGATTCGGATCACATCTTCTAGCGAAGTGTTGTTGATCGGATGTCCGTTCCCTGTAAGCAACTTGACGGCGTCTGATGCAACGAGCCATGCCATCACAGACAACGTCTCGTCAACAGAAGCAAGACCACTCTTACATCTGTTGGGCTATCCATTAGATAGGATACAAGGGAATCCAGCTAACATGTTGACTCACATTTGACGAATGAACTCGTGCACGTCTCCCTCAGAACTGCGGGCCGAAGCACGCACTTTTTCCTCCTTGTCAGCTTCTGGCCATGAGCCTGATGACTTCTTGTACTCCACGACCGCAAGGGCAGCAATCAAGTACGCGCGAAATCTTGAGTCTTGTTCGGGCTTGAACTTTTCGGTGACCGCGGACGATACTATGCAGGCGTAAGTCTAGCTCCGGCATACCGTCGCTACGTTGATCGACAGCACATACCCAGATCACGTTTCTCCTGAGTCCAGGGTATTAACTCATCGTGTAAGCTCACAAACTTCGAGGTCTGCGGTCCATCCACTATGCAGGCCCGTCGTCAGCTTGTTGTAGGAGATTCGATGCAGAGAAAATGTACATTGAAGCTCGCTATATTGGCAACGGAACTTGCAGTTGTTCGCTGCACATCTCATGATGATCATAGCAAAATCGGCGTCGTTCTTGGACTCTACAATGTTCGTCAGCGTTGTATTCACTCAACGTCTCCATGATATCGTACTTGGCCACCTCGTCTCGCTGAGTGCGACCTCCAAGGGGCGAGGCTGATCTGTTGTCATCACCAGATGGAAGTCATCGAGCTTTTGACGTTGGTCCTTAACATATTGCTCAGGTTGCTACGTTCCCTTGGATCAGTCACTGATGATGACATCCTCGCCCCTTGTCAAGTTTACCTCAGGGGCTGTCTCAATATTTTCAATGCTCGGAATTCCTACACCAGGTCAGCTATGAGTATCTGGGCGACACCAACATTGCTTACCATGCGCTTCAAGGTTGTGTCGAATCTTGCTAACGAGCTCACCGGCTCCAATCATAAGCACTCGTGCATCGGCCAAAGCGGTTGTGGTAAGCATGATGTTCGTTTCGCTGCGATAACGAACCTGTGAGAGAATATTGTCGTCGATGCTGTTCGGCTCTTTCAACAAGACCTGTGCGAACAATGCTAATCGATCTCGTAGAAGTGGGATGTAACTTCCCAAGCTCAAGAGCCAAAAGGGGTCAGGCTCATCGGCCGATGCCAAGACCCGAGCCATTAAGTAATCCATTCTCCGAGCATGATCCTAGCACAAAGCCGGTGCTCCGTTCTCGGCACTTCAACATCACCTCATCTATTCGGGGTGTCGTCAAGCACTTTTCCCCTCGGCAAGCCTGCGAGGGGCCTACGTGTCTGACACAGCTCCGGATAATTGTCTCGTACGAGTTCTTGAGCCGATATGGCTGCCGGCGTGGTCATCGAGGTACGTCGGGATGTCGAGACACATCGGCATATCGGCGAAAGAGACCTAGGAATGTCCTGCTAGACTGAATGATCACAAAAGCAGCCTTCTGTTATTGTTTTCTGGCCCTGTCTGTGGCTTTATATCTCACGCTGTATTCCCCGAAACCTGTTACGAATACTGATCTTGATATCATGGCTGGTGCACGCTATCTGGTCGTTGTTGGTGGAAGCTATATTGGTATGTTCAAATCACAATCCTTGGCGTTGGTGCGGGAAGCGATACTGACAGCGAGCTTTAGGAACGAATACTGCCAAACAGCTAGCAGCAAGATTCCATGGACAGTTCCGAGTGTTGCTAATTGAGAAAAACTCTCATTTCCAGCACTTGTTTGCTTTTCCTCGCTACGCCGTGGCAACTGGCGTTGACACCCACAAAGCCTTTATCCCGTTGTCTCCTGGGACATTCGCCGAGTGTCCTCCAAACTCGGGCTCTGTAATCCAGGCTCAAGCCACTGGTATCAGTGGTAATGCTGTACACCTGGACCGAAAGGTTTCGCTGGATGGCGCCGAGGTGGACTCAATTCCATACTCATATCTTGTTCGTCCGCATGATCTCTTCTATTGGTATAAACTGACCCCTCCAGGTAATCGCAACTGGTACCAAACTGTCTCCGCCTTCATCTTTGCCTGGATTGGGCAAGTTAGATGGAGTGGCATACTTGCAGAAGCACGCCCAGAAAGTCAGACGAAGCTCCAAAATTGCCATCATTGGCGGAGGTGCGGTTGGAGTCCAGATGGCTACTGACATCAAGGAGCTATATCCAGAGAAATCTGTCACATTGATTCATTCTCGGGATGCGGTCATGCATAACTTCCACCGCAACCTTCACAACATCATCGCGTCGAGATGTCAGGAGTTGGGAGTGGAGTTGCAACTCGGATCCAGAGTCAAGTTACCATCTCAAGGTTATCCAACTGATGGCAGCGAGTTTGAAGTGGAGTTGGAGAACGGCAAACTCATCCCGGCCGATTTTGCAGTAAGCTCTGCATGCGAATATCTTGATTTATCCTTCGCTAAACCGTTTGCAGATCGTCTGTACTGGACAAGTGCCGCAGTCCGCAATCATTGCGTCGATTTCTCCATACTTGATTGACAAGAGCGGATTCATCAAAACCGAAAAGTCTCTTCAGATCAGCGATCCAGAGCATCCCAACATCTTTGCAGTGGGAGATGTAGCCGCAACTGGGGCACACAAGGCCGCCAAACCAGGATCAAAGCAGGCGACTCTGGTAACAAACAACATCGGGCATCTCCTGGACGGAGAGTCGCTAGAGAGCTACGATAACATTGAGCCGCCCGGCATTCATCTGACTCTTGGCATTGTGAGTCAGCTCCCGGATATGCTATCATGACTTGGTACTGACCTATTCGCCATTACAGAAAAAGAGCGTAGCATTCGGAAACCCTGTACCAGGGTCAACTGAACCTTTCACAAAGCACCGAGACGATGGGTAAGCAAGCAGCCAAGCAATAGCCCAGCAGCCAAGAACTAACACCATGCCACAGCAAATATGACATGGGGATTGATAGAATATGGAAGAACAAGGGCGGCGGCGACGATTACCACCTCTAATATCGCTATGTTCATTTCCATTTGTCTTACTAGTCCAGGCGCATAAGCATTTACCCTACATGTATGACAAATTCATCATGAATTCAGCCATCTTCGTATGCTGCGTGCAGTCGGCCGATGCAGACGCCCGCGATTATTCGGGATTTTGCCTTATCCCTCCGTTGCTACTTCTTCCATGTCTGATCGATCTCGGGAGACTGATCGAGAGCCCTGAGCTGAGCGAAGCGCGGAGCTACGCTTGCAAGGGAAGAAGAAAACTCAGAGTAAGCACACCACGCAGGATCCTCCAGCTGGACTTTCATTCAGTTTGATCTGACTGTGCGAAGATCGTGGAAACCAGACAGTTCAAAGAAATGCACAGCTTGGAGAATCAGGTTGGGTGAAGGTTTCACTGCCACTATCATTCAAGCCTGCCGTTTCGCGAGCTTCGTTCTACGAGTGCTTGAAGCACCTCGGTATGCAGCTCCAGCCGCGCTTGTTGCCTTTTGTAAACCACTGCTCGTCTGCTGCGGCCCACTGGCCATGGCCGTTACGAGTATACCATAATACAACCTCGGCACTGCGCAGTGCGGTCGATTGACAAAGAAGCCAAGTCCTGGACCGTATGGAGTCGAACGTGCATATCAAGAATCCAGAGCCCGAGCCGGATCGGCCGTTCGCAAAACTGGCCTCCAGCAATGGACACTCAGAATCACAGCGGAAGATGCAGCCTCATGATTCCGCATCGATCCGCATATGCTTCCGTGACCACCATTGGACTGCGGAGCATGTCGCGTGCCAAAGATGTTACTGCATTGGGCAGTTTCCGAAATGTATGGTGGTCGTCGTCATCGTCACTTGCACAGGGGTGTCGCGTGGCGATGTCCTCCAACGTCCATTAGCGCTGCGTGTGATCTGATTATGCATCCCAAGTCGGAAGTCTCCCAAAAGAAGCTTGCGTGGTCTTGCGTGGTCCTGACCGTCCTGTGGTATACCACGATCCTTGGCGCAGCATGAAGCCAATGGTAGCATTGGATGTACAACTCGAGCACATTCATCATCGTTTTCGTCGTGAAACGGAGTGCTCAAAGAATGGCATGTCACGGAACGGAAGCATCTTCTCACCCCAAGTTGCACATGTCTATAGTGTTTGACTCATGACTAACTCTGACTTGCAACAAATCACTTGTTCAAACACCTCTAGATCGGCCATCTGGAAGCTACAGTGCTAGTATTCGACACAGAAATGCAGGCTACAAAGCAAGATCGAGGGAGAAGGGAATTTTAGGAAAGTTATACCCGAGAAAACGGAAGCACATCGGGTAATGCGGGGAAACGCGGGGGAACAGGTAAGTGAATGTTCGAGGTTTTCGCTGTGCATTCTAGTAACTTTACAACAACACGTCGCAAAATTACGAGATCTAGCTTATTTTGTAGGTCAAGACTAGAGTAGTAGTCAAGATTCTGTTAAAAGCATATAAAAGCTAATGTTGTGGTCAAAATCCACACCGGAGATGTCAAGTCTAAGGGTCTGCTTAGCATCTCGGCGGGGGTGTCTTGGCAAGGTGTGACTTTAACTAAAATTCAACTATTCAATGGACCGCTATCCAAAGTCAAGTCTTGTATGAATACATTTACTATGCACAGTCGGCAGTCATAAGGCAACTCTATTACATGTCGACTAAGTGGTGTGTTATTGCAAACATGGCGAAAGCCGATCAAGTCGGACATGGCGCATGCAACGCGGCGCGTCTGTTCGGAAGCTTGACTGACGCTGCGAAGGCCTAGCCGGCCTTGTCTTTCAGAAGCATCAATGGTATGCGCCACCCCGGGTGCTCGGGCCCGTAGAACATCAGCGCCCCGCTCTCTTCTGCCCCGTGGGGTCCAGCCACGATATGCCATGCACTCCTCATGGCACGAACATGAGCGTTCCACGCGAGATATAAGGTGCAACGACCACCGCTGATCTGCTCCACTCATCAATTCGATAGAACATCCTCCTCTTCCACTATCTTGGGCCAAGGAAGCCTTTCTACCATCATGTCTGCCGAAGACAAGAGCTACGCTATCCAGACTGAAAACGTTGCAGACTACGGCAACAATGGACTTCATATCACCAAGTCGGCCTTCCTCGACGCCAAAGAAGATGCTGTCAATGACAGTGTGAGGCCCAAATGGGAGGTCATCCGTACCAACGCAAAGACCTGCCTCATCATCGCCATCGTGCAAACCAATGGAATTATCCTCGGTCTGGAATATGTCCTACTGGGTGCTTTGGTCGGTGTGCAAGCTTTCTGCCGCGTTATGGGGTCCTACGACGACGCAACTCAAGCCTATGCCGTTGCAGCGTGGACACTTTCACTCTGGGCAGGTCTTTTCGGTCTGATGTGAGTGATGGACTTGGTATTGTGGAGGACAACCCCAACCACAATACTGACAGGTGACAGGCAATTCTCGGGCCAAATGTTCGCCGGTTGGTTCTCTGACCGTTTTGGCCGTACCAAGACCATCTACCTCATGCTTCTCCTCGTCTACCTGGGTGTTACAACCGAAGTCCTGTCTCAGAACCGCAATGACTACACTGGAGCGAAGATCATCATGGGAGTTGCCACAGGAATGATGCAGGTTGCAATTCCTTCTTACGTTGCTGAGATCACCCCTCGTGAGATTCGCGGTGTTACAGTTGGCTGCTTTGCTTTCTACCGTAAGTCATATCTCCATCTACATGTTTACAATCACGACGCCTACTAAAAATCTCTCGCAGTCACTCTCGGCTCACTGATTGGATCTCTCACGACCTGGGCTTGTGATAACGCCTGGGGCGCCGATGTCTACGATGACCGTGGCTGGAGAGTGCCTCTCTACGTCGGTCTCGCAACACCCACTCTCACCCTTATCGGCATGCTGCTGCTCTGCCCCGAGTCTCCCTACTGGCTTGTCTTGAAGGACCGCGTAGAGGACGCCAAGAACAGTCTCCGCAAACTGCACCCCAACGCTTCCAGCGACGAAATCGAGCGCATTATCAACGAGGTCGAATACACCGTTATCAAAGAGCGTGAGCACTCTGCCAACACCGCGGATGCCACCTACCTCGAATGCATCACCGGTGCAAACCTCCGCCGCACATTCTCCGCCATGTTCCCTTCTGTCTCCCAACAACTTGTTGGGAACCAGCTTATACAGTCCTATTCCACCTGTAAGACATCTCGACCTCTTGCAATTACACATGACAATTCCTGATCTCTTGCAGACTTCTTCACAATTGCTCAGATCACCGACGCTCTCCTCGGAACCGTAATCGTGTCCCTTGTAGGTCTCGGTGCCGCGGTCGTTGCCTTCTTTCTCATCGACACCAAGAAAGTTGGTCGCTGGAACCTCGTCTTCTACGGTGTCATCGGCATCACGCTCTCCATGTTCGGAATCGGCATCACAGATTCCGCCTCTGGTGGCAAAACGAGCGCTGCTTCCGGAGCCGCCTACGTCGCTTTTCTCGCACTCTTCAACGCCGCCACCGCTATTGGACCCGGTGTTGCTGGTTGGGCATACGCCGGTGAGGTCGGTAGCGCTCGTCTCCGTGCTAAGACCACTACCCTTGCCACTGGTATGAATGCTATCATCGGAACGGTGACGACCATTGTTATTCCTTTCGAGTTGACCGCTATCGGCCCCAACACCGGATACATGTTCGCCGGCATTGGATTGATCTGCATTGCATTTGTATGGCTTTGGATTCCGGATGTCACTGGACGATCGTACGCTCAACTTGACGAGCTATTCGAGAGGAGGATTCCCGCGAGACAGTTCAAGGACACTGTTTGCACTGGTGATTACGAGCGCAGGTAGTGGACGAACTCAAGATACCTTGGGACGATTGCGGAGGAGAAGGAAGAACATGTACATATCAAAACTTGGCTGCTGTACATAATGTATGACTGTGATGAATACCGATTTATGACGAAGATCTTGTGCAACGTTGAATTTGTGGGATGAATCACGTACTGAACCATGTGGTCATAGGAACACCTGGTGGGATCAGTGCACCCGAATGGTAAAGTGTGATGGATTAAATCAAGAAGGAAGAAGTCAGGTAAGCTGCATATATACATTAGGCTGGTAGCGTCCTAGCCACCGATATCTCAACAGCCAACGGCAAGGTCTGTCATTGGAGCGCAGTCCGCTGAGATGTAAACACAGCCGTGCATGCATTCAGCAAGTTGAGGTTACTTAGCAATATAATACAGCTCCCGCGGGACACAATACAAGCGGACATCGCTGTGCTCTCATATCTACACATCCATTGACTACTTCCTCAATACCCACTCCAATTCAACCAATCCATCTCCGCCATAAATGTCGGATCAAAGTAATCCAGATTCGCAGCGGCAGCATTCGCAGGCACATGTCCAGTACCATCTCCATTCCTCTGCTCAACACCATTCCCACCACCATTCGCATTATTGAACTGAGCAGGAAAATCCTGACCCTGATTCCACCCCTGTCCCGTAAAAGCTCTCATCGCCAACCCAAAGCCTCCACCTGGAACATTGTCAACTTGCCTCCCAATCTGCGCAGTCTGTAGCGCAACCACCGCCGCAGGCGTAGGCTGCTGCGCCATCTGGATCGCATCCCAATTCGCATTCCCTCCCCTATCCTGTGCACTTGCATTGAGAAAGTTCTGTCTGGCGCCCCAAGCCATCTGCGTCAATTTACTAAGAATAAGATGCGGGACTTTGTCGCCACTGATCAGCTCCGGATGGGTTTCGTATAGCTCTTCAATTCGCGCCCATGCGGTCTGCATATCGTCGTCCCAATCTCCGCTCGATGCGAGAATTTTGAGGATGAAGATTGGCGCACCCCAGGGGAATTGGAAATTCGAATGCCAGAGGAAGCCACGCAGGGAGCGGGAAGTGTGTATGAGGTTGTCATATTCGACGTTTCGGGCGGCGGTGTTGAGGGTGAGGTTTCGTTGTTCGGAAGACATGTTGCCGGCGTCTTCAGCGTAGTGTCGTGAAGTGCGGTGTTGGGCCATTTGGCGGAGTTTACAGATACTGCTTCGCGCAGAAGTGGTGGTAAGAAACTGCACTGGAACGACTGGGTCGCAGAATCTAAGATAGCGCTCCTCGAGCTTACGTTCCAGATCTGAGACGCTGGGTTTATCTCGCCCACCGCTCGCCATCATGTTCCTACTTTCGGGCGATCTGGGATCGTGCTCTCGTAAGAACAGCGCGATCTCGTACCGCGCTAGACAGAAGGTCATTTCAGTCGCTCCTTGTCGGCCTCGAGGATGGGCATCCATCGCTGGGTCGAGGTCGCTATCGTTGATGTTCGAAGGGAGTAAGGTGTCCATGTATGGTGGTAGGGAGCTCTTCGCCCCGATGAGCTCTGTCAGGCGGCCGTCGAGGGTGACCATGTACCACCATAGACGTCTCCGCATCTCAGTTTCGAACGGAGAAAGGCCGAGAGCTAATCCGTCGCGGTGAAGACCTTGAGATTCGGCCATGCGGAGAGCAGAGCCCATCTACAAAGAACGATCAGTCACATTCGCAGGGTGGCATCAGAAGTGGTCGGTTATACCTGTATCCATAAAGATGCTGTTTCAGAGGCTTGACACATGGATGTCTGTGGTTAACGTCAGTGAAAATTGAGCACTGCGACTGTACAGCTGGAGATACTAACCAGAAGCAATACTAAAGCTCGCAGCAGATCTACATCAGGAACTCTGAGGAAAGAGGCTTCGAATAGGGCATCCCGAGCGGCGGACTGCCACGATTCTAATAGAGCAGCTTGACTGGCACCAAAATGCCTGTGACATTCCTCCGCATTCAAAGAGGAAACAGCACAGGCATAAATGGAATACCGGAGAGCCTCAGCAGCGGTTTGATCTCCAGTGTTGAGTGAGTCCGGACCTAGGATCTGATGCACACGTGGAGCATGTATGATCTTAGTGAGTGGATGGACGTTGTCAAGGAACACCGAGCGGTATCTGAAGACATGCGCTGGGGATGGATGTTGGTGCAGTGGGCGTGATGCCACGGTGGATGCAGGCGAGGAGCCAGTAATTACATTTGATCCCAATGTATCTGCAACGTTCCCCTGTGGTCCATAGGTGACTGCATTGATGGCACCGCCGTGAGGGCTGGATACGGTGAGAGGATGCTGTCGGAACTGTGAATGAAGCAGTAAGCATCACTGACATTGCTGGAATGCTGCACATACCTCTGCTCCGAGAGCTCCGATTAAGCCGTACTCGTAATACCGCTTTCCACCATGCTCAGCAACCAGTATCCCACGCCGGGGAGCCGGGTTGGAAGTAGGAGGCTCAGGGGGTGGGGAGCGGCGATGGGACTGATATGACTGGTAGGAGAAATTGCGATTATGCGGTGGGCGAATTGATGAGAAAGATTCCCGAGATAGTGCACCGTCCCCGTCAGTCTCACCCTCGGCATCGCCTCCACCGTCACCATAACCGCCATCACGTTCCCCACCTCCATCGTTGTCCGTCTTGGGATCCTGGTCACGAAATCGATCCACTAGAAGGCCAGCATGCCGTAGAGTTGCCTCCTGGGCCCTGACACGATCTAGCAAGGCCGGATTGGGGTCTTCTCGACAGGGACCACAGTAAGCAAACGCGTGAATCTATAAGCTTGTCTTGATCTGTGTACTCACCGACCAATTTTCGTTTCCGCCGCGGAGGTGGCGGAGTACTCCGATATCGACATGTGAGTCCCGAACGCACACAGGACAAACAAGGCTGTTGTTTGTCGCATCGCACTTTGCGCTGTACACACGTGGTGCACGCATATGGCTGTAGGGCTGCTTTCTCTAGAGTTGGAGTTGGCCCAGCACCGGGGATTGGAACTGCACTTCCTCCCACGCCAGCTCCTGGTGGGTCTGGCGTGGAGTATTGTTGATGATGTACATGTGCATGCGATTGTCCATTATCGTTCACATTCGGGTCTGCCATCAAAATTCGCCTTTCAAAGAAACACTGCGTAGGGTTAGAGACCGGGACGCAGATGCGTCCGGGGTCGGTCTGGCTTTATCACTCGGCCGATGAGGTTTGGCCAGAATCTGGAGCGCCACGTGAGAGTTATGTGGTCGTTTTCTTCTCCGGATTCAGCCCAGGACGCTAGCAGTCTGTACATGTCACCCGCACGGCACCGACCTTGCTCGAGAACAAGCGCTGTGAGCGTGATCTCTCGTTGCGGGGTGATGGAATTGGTGGTCTGTTGATGACAAGGTAAGCAGACTTCTACCTCCTATCGTAAGACCCGAGGTTAGAATACGACTTCCCAGCAAGAGGACTAGCGTTGTCTTGGCAAGAAACCTCACATGCAAATCATCACAGTCCTTTTACTTGAGCATCGACATCAACATATCCGAAGTCGCGGACTTGAGTTCACACGCTTCTCCACGATGCAACTTGTGGCTGCTTCTCCCAGAGCCATGGTTCTGGACCCAAGCGCTGCCGATCTAACCCCAGACGCCCCAGAATGAAGTGCAGGGAACCGCGACGACTCTGCGGTTGCAAAGCTTCTCCACTCATCGGCCGGTCACAACGCCCGAAGCAACAACCTCGACTCTTGCCACAACTATTGCTCTGAGGACGGGTGCCTTGGCGCGGCAGACGCCTACCCAGCAGGATGTATGTATACGATTATGTTGCTGCGTGGCATGTCTACCGTCTCTACCCTTCATCCCTCCTCGCTCCATCATCATGACCATGTCGGACTCCTTCTCAGATCTCGAAAAGCAAGACGTTGCAGTCATCGACACCGAGACCACTGAAGATACCAGAACCACAGGCGAACGTATTCTCCCGGATGTTGCTCCGGCAAGCGCTCCCTTGGGCGAGAAGCCCAAAGGAGGTCCCCCTGGCGGTGGCCATGGTGGACATGGTGGCGGGCGTCCGAATCTGCCTCCAAGCCATCCCATGCATCCCAGCCAGTTCTCCGGAGACAGATTTGAGCGAAAGCCGCTTCTGACGCTCTTGGGATGTTTCTGTGTAATGTTCTGCAGTTTTGGATGGATCAACTGTAAGCATTCCATCTTTGCAAAGTCCCTTTCTCCCTTCTGAGCTGACATTTATCGCAGGCATAGGAGTTTGGCAAGACTACTACGAAACCCATCAGCTCAAAACCCTATCCGACAGCACTGTCTCATGGATCGTGTCACTAGAGCTGTTCTTCATGTTCCTTGGCGGTCCCTTCGTAGGCAAGCTTTTCGACAATTACGGACCTCGATACCTTCTTCTCGCCGGAACCTGCCTGGAGGTCTTCGGACTCATGATGACATCCATATCAACAAAGTACTACCAGTTCATTCTCGCACAGGGTGTATGCTCCTCCATCGGCGCCAGTATGCTCTTCTTCCCAGCCATGACCAGCACCATCTCCTGGTTCCTCAAGAAGCGCGCCTTCGCGTTTGGGATCATCGCATCCGGTGCCTCCCTCGGCGGTGTAATCTTCCCCATCATGGTCGCCAAGCTCGTTACCAAAGTCGGTTTCGGCTGGACGATGCGCATCTGCGCCTTCCTCATTCTCGGCCTCCTCATCATCGGCAACCTCACAATCACGTCCCGCTTCAAGCCCATGCCGAAACCCTTCTCCGTCATGGAATTCATCAACCCGCTCAAAGAAAAGCCCTTTGCCTGCCTAATGACCGCCTCCTTCCTCGGATACATCGGTCTCTTCATCCCAATCTCCTACATTGTCCTCCAGGGCGCCGCGGTCGGAATGTCGACCCACCTTCAGGCCTACCTCGTCCCCATCCTCAACGCCGCCTCCCTCTTTGGCCGTACCATCCCCGGTCTCGTCGCCGACAAAATAGGCCGCTTCAACACCATGATATGCATGTGCACCATGTCCGTTGTCTTCATCTTCGCGCTCTGGATTCCCGCCAAGACAGACGCACTGGTCATCGTTTTCGCTGCTCTTTACGGTTTCGGCTCAGGAGCATACGTCTCCATCATGCCGACACTCGTTGCGGAGATCACGACTGATATGAGCAAACTGGGTGTGAGGAACGGAACGAGTTTTGCCATCATTGCGCTTGCGACGCTTATTGGCTCACCCATCGGTGGAGCGCTAATTTCTGCGGACGATGGTAGCTTCATCGGACTACAGATATTTGCGGGTGTTACTTTGGCTGCTGGAACGATCATGACGATTGTAACGAGATTTGTGCTGGTTGGAGCTGTGCTGAAGAAGAAGATATAGGACAAAATGTGTTAGAATAGGTAGAGATAGAGCTACATGTACACCATGTCGCGATAAATCATGATACATGAGCACTTCTATTTCCCATTCGTTGAACATGCGATCTGGTTATGGACAGTCCTGTCAAGATAGTGGCTCTCTCCGATGTCCGTTCGTAATCATAATATCGTTAAAATATAGGCAGATAGTTCTCGCACATCAGTAGGGGCGTCATCTCACGCAAATATGTTCCCGAAATGCCATCCTCATTCTTACCAAATCAACACCCAGCCCGAACATATTTCTTTGATTACTTCGCAGTTTTGGCCTCGGGTCGGTTGAGTGTGATGTTCTCGCTCGTTTCTCGCTCAAACATCCATCCCACCATCCCCCATCTTCATCCTCACCAAATCAACGCTCAACCCAAAACCGGCTTGTAATAATCCTTGCACCCACGGCAGACCAGAAGCCTACACGCCAAACAGAACGAGATTCCCTTGCCACCCGGACAACCCTTGAAGCAACGGTTACACTCAATATACTGCGAATCTCCATGGAAGAATCCGTCCTTGAGCTCCTTATACTTCTGCCAGGAATGCTCGCAAGACCACACTTGTGCTGCATACTCTTCGTCTGGCTCATCTCCAAAGTCGAGTTCCTGTCGCTGCCAACGCTGCTGTCCTCCAGCGTCCAAGTTGGGCGGTTCTATCAGAGGAGTACGACCCTGGGTAGCGTTTTCTGTCACGCGGTCGGTGCCGGGGATCTAAGGCAAACAACCAGTATTAGCGACATCTCGATCTCACCAAGTCAACATAAGCTTGTCGGAGAGCTTCCCTTCGAACCAGCCCGGGCATCTATCCGGGTGGAAAGATGATCTGCTCTTCAAATCACTTACCGGGAACAGAAATCCTTCTCCGTCCGAATCTCCCTCATCCTCATCCTCCTCCTCGTCCTCGTCGTATCCACACCCCCCGCCACACTGGTCAATACTCCGGGTACAACCCCAGCACCAGCCAGCTCCACAACGACAAACACTGTTGGTGGTTAGCAGGGACTAGAGCGAGTTGGATCGTACGACGACACTCACATATGAGAGCAGCCAAACATCTTTCGAACACCGTGACCGCATCGTGGACATTTCTTGTATCCGAATTTTGCGAGCATTGCAAGCTCTGCGTCTTGGTCCGAGGTGTCACAGGCATGGCCATGATGCTCAGTCTTTTTGCACAATGCGCATATGGCGATGTGGCACGTTGGGCATGCGAAAGAGGAAGAAGTACCCGAGAGAAAACTCTCGTTGATTGACTCGGATATTTCGTGATGGTAGAGATCGAAAAGCTCATCCGCAGCTTTTGCAATGGGGTGATCCGAACCGTGAAGATGTGCATTGCTCTTCATGAGCTGCACATCCTGCGTGAGGTCTTCCACAGCCGCATATTTGTCAAGGTTGGCCTGCATCTCAGCTAGATAAATGGGATTTGCGACGACCGAAGTATGTCCTGGCAGCTGGGTGATGTCGGGCTCTTCACGGAAGAAACGGGCGGCCTGGCTGTCGGTCACCTTGCAGAGAATCCTGCTGAGAAACTCGCGAATGGTGGTGGGAACGGGAGATTTTGCCTTCTCCGAGATGCGGCCCGGGATGAAGCTTGAACAAGATGGACTGGGGCAAAAAGTCTTCTTGGGCGAGATCCATTCCTCGAAGCGCAAACGATACTCCTTGGCGGTTCCAGGCGAGAGGTGCGGTAGAACAGTGTGAAGCTGGATGAGAGTGCAGCATTTGGCTGTAGCGAAGGTTAGTATGTGCATTAGAGAGAGAGGCTGCAGATATCAAATCACCTGGGAATAGTGTTGGGTCGTGGATCGCCATGATGAACCTTTCCACTCTGAGTGATTGGGTATATCAGTGAATGTAACAGAATAGACTCTAGAGAGCGTTGTAAGCAAATTCACACGTACAGACAATCAATGCACCAGTCGGTCTTGCAAACACACGGGCGGATGAAGTCCAAGTCGGGCTCGCAGCAGCTAACACACGTTCGCGCTGGCTCGACCGGAGCGGCAGGAGCCTTTGGTGGCGGTGGGAGAGGTTGCAGGACGCCATTTCGCGGTCGATCAGGAGAGAGAGATTGCGGGAGGCCATGTGCAAGTGGAAGACCAGGCGAGAGAGAGAGAGGAGCGAGCGGCCGCCGTGACATGGTGAAAGGGTGTGGTGTTTGTGCTGATAGTTTCCGAGTGTTGTTGTCAAATGTAGAAAGAAAGAGGTGTAGGAAGGAAAGCGCGGTAGCCTGATGCGCATGTGACGCGTCGCGGGGTCCTTTCGTGGAATTGGACAGAGTGAATCGCAGCGTCGCGACACTTCCAAGTGTGAGGTATCTCGACGGGCTTCAGCGGGTATGGAACTTGGTTGGTATAAGGTCAGAGATATCGCAGCGCGGATATGCTCAGACCGGGCTACTATTATGCATGAGCGGGAGGCAGTGTTGTCAGTGAAGAAGGCAAACGAAGCAAACCTGGAATGATGAGTAGCAGTGTCTTGCAAGACGCATAAAGTCTCAGAATGGAGCAACTAAGACAGGTCAAAGGAAAAAGGGGGAGCGATCGAGTTGCTCCGAGGCCATGTTGCTGCGATACGTGCAGACGCTGTGGTTTTGTCATTGAAGAGGCCTAGAGGAGATAAAGTCGATCAGAGAATATACCTACGGCCCCCCGGCGCGTGGAGGGTAAGTAGGAGATCTGGAAGACCTTGTAACGGCAAGGCTACCTGGCTATCCCTGCTAAGAAAAGCAGGCAGAGGCAATCGGCCCACCTGAGAGGCAATTTTGCGTAGAAGCGTAAAGATGCTTTACGCCTAGCGACATATCTCAACATGGTAGTGAGACAGCTAGGGGAAGTAATACACACCCATTCTGCTTTATTTCTGCTTTCTTCCAGTCATCCCTCCGTTTATTTGAACAAGTATCTTACCCTTGTCTTTGCCCTCTATGGTCCCCTGTGACCACTGTTTCCACTCGCTACAGCAGAGCGAAGCGGACGAAGTGGAAGACATGGCTATACCGACAGTATAGCCTCTTCTGCAAAGTTTGTCCTCTTGCCCCAAGAATGTCCTCGTGCCCCAAGTCAATGTCAGTAGATTTCCGTCTCCTCCTCATCACCCTCCAGGACCATGTCGATGGAGCTCCGCCTCCTGTTCTGTGTCTCCCTCACATTCGAGCGAAGGAAGGATGTAGACCGTGGCGGTCCAACTGAGGGGATTGGGACGCTGCATCAACATTGATTGTCATTGATCCGGTCAGGATGGAAACCCCGGAGGTGCTCGTCATCGTATCCCTCCTTGCCACATAGAGAACGCGCTACAACGCAGGAGGTGAGGTTGGTAAAAAAGTAAATGCAAGGCGAGAGCCCGGCGCGAACGCATATCGGAGTATCGGGGCTCGGCATTCGGGTCGCTGATTAACTAGCGTGGATCTGAACATTTTTGTGCTTTCCCCATCTTTAACCAGCAGAGAGCATCACATTCACCACCTAGGTACTTCAACGCACATGGCGAAGAAACGCAAGGCGCCGGCGAGGTCGCAAGAACCTCAAGCGCCCTCCGAATTAGACGCCAAGGACTCGCGCAAACGCATCACCAGCTTTAAAGATGTCGCAGATTCCGACGACGAATTCCACTTAAATCAAGACGAGATTCGTCTAGGCGAGGAGCCACAAGCCAAGCGCCGCCGGAAATGGGCAGAACAAGAAGAGTTTCTGGAGCCGTCGGATGAGGAAGTTCTTGGATATTCAGAGGATGAGGAAGAGGATGATGACGATGACGACGAGGAGGAGCAGACGATTCCACCCAAGAAATCGCGCTCTGGAAAGGCAGCACAAACCGACTCGGAAGGCTCAGATCACGGCGAAAACGATGGCAACGATGATCAGGAGCTGGGTTGGGGAACTTCCAAGTCCGATCTGTATGGCGCCGACGACATCGAGACAGAGGAACAGGCACTGGAGGAAGAGGCGGAAGCACTGCGCTTGCAGAAGATGCAGCTCGAGTCGATGAATGCCGCTGATTACGGTCTGGATGAGCATGAGTGGCAGTCAGGTGCTGCTGCACAAGTTGCTGAAGACGATGATGAGAATGGTGTTGTGACTGAAGTCCTTCCCCAGCTTCACATCGCTGCCGATCTGGGTCCTGCGGAGAGACTGAAGCTTCTCAAGACACGATATCCGGAGTTTGATCTCCTCAGTCAGGAGTTGTTGAGTATTCAGAATGTCCATGCCCAGTTGGCTAAAACCGGGGAAGCATCCACAGTCAGCCGCATTAAACTACGAGCAGCAACGGCATACCTTGGAGCTTTGGTCATGTACTTTTGCTTGTTCACCTCGACAGCTTCTCAAGGCGATGTCGGTGCAACAGCCATGTCCGCCACTCAGCTTCGTGATCATCCAGTCATGGACAGCCTGGTGAAGTGCAGGGAGGTGTGGTCTGGCGTGGAGCATCTCGTCGAAGACAGCACTTCCTCAGAGAGTGAAGAAGACATCACCACATACGACGACGTCGCTGATATCGACGGCGAGAGCGAAGACTTGATGCCTGTCGACCTCAAGCCCGCGAAGAAGTCCCGTGCAGAACGACATGCCGAAGCAACTCAAGCGGCAAACGATAAACGGAAAGCAGAGCGCATGAAGCGAACTGAGGCCGACCTTGCTGATTTAGACGCTCTGATCGCACCGTCTGCAACTCGCAAATCCAAACCTAGCAAGACGACTGCGCTTGCTGCCAACAGCGACGACTCTGACCTCGGTGAAGAGGCGCCTTTGACAGAACGCGAAGCAGCCGACAAAGCTAAGAAGAAAAAGAGCTTGCGCTTCTACACCTCCCAAATCGCCCAGAAGGCAAATAAACGTGGTGCTGCTGGTAGAAATGCCGGAGGTGATGACGATATTCCACACCGTGAACGACTACGAGATCGCCAGACACGCCTCAACGCAGAAGCTGAGAAGCGCGGCAAGCGCGGCGCGGATATCGGTTCAGATCTCGGTGGGGATAGCGATGAAGATGATCGTCAACAAGCCGAGCAGATTCGAGCTCATGCTGACGACGATGATTACTATGATATGGTAGCCGCACGCGCCTCCAAGAAGAAGAACGATAAAGCTGCGCTGTCGGAAGCGCAGAAGCAAGCGGCGCTTCAGGGTGGGAAGGTTGTGCAGGAAGAAGTTGTGGGAGGGGATGGGAAGCGGAAAATCAGTTATTTGATTGAGAAGAATAAGGGGTTGACGCCGCATCGGAAGAAGGATGTGAGGAATCCGAGGGTGAAGAAGAAGAAGAAGTATGAGGAGAAGAAGAAGAAGTTGGCGAGTATGAAGCCTGTTTATAAGGGTGGGGAGGGGAGGGGTGGGTATGGGGGTGAGTTGACGGGGATTAAGAAGGGGTTGGTTAAGAGTACTAGATTGTGATGGTGCAGTAGCAGGGACAAGGGAGTTCGGCAATATTGGGACTCAAGAAAATTGAGCAGACATCATACCGATCCAAAGCGTCGAGAGGCTGTAGTAGTTGCTCGTCGCAATCGCCTAATGCCGAGGGCAAACTCAGGAGCGCCACAGCCCGATCTCATCGTCATGCACTGCCTCCCACTCAGTCACCCTCGGGACGAGCAGAAGCCACTGCGCGGCATCAAAAAGGGCTAAGGATAATTACCAGGTAGGTCATGCACTGGAAATCCACGGACCCTCTGAGATCTGGCTAAGCATTGATTGGACAAGAGAAGCTGGACACGGAATCCTTCAGCCTCGTGGGTGCACACACCGCTTTTCTTATCGAAAACCCAAGTCTACTGTCAGGTTCGGCGAGCGGGCGATTTCCATCATAACATGCCCTGTGCAGTATTGTCGATTCAGATCAGCATCTCGCGTCTCAATACCAGCCAAAAGTCAGCTTGGTGGCAAACTTCGTTATGCAACGATGCTGAAGAGATTGTATTCATCAAAGAAGCCGACGACCCGGGAGGACAACCCACCTGAGCAAGGCTCTTTTGGTCAACAGCGATTTGAGCAGATGGTTGCAAGTGACAGTGCTAGGATACAGAATGGTAATATTATATACCACGGCAGCGTGACACATCACTATGCTGGCGCACCTGACGTCCCCAGCGGTTCAGAGGAGCCGCAACAGACCATGGACCAAATGCTGGCACACGATATAAGAGGAGAAGACTATCGCCAGATAAAGGAGGTAGAGGAGCAGAAGCGGTTATTGCAAGAAGCCTTGGATTCTCTTCCTTTCCCGAACATGCACTTTCGACATGCGACAATTCAATCTGCTCATGTTGAGACATGCGGCTGGATTTTGGAAACACCAGAACTCACCAATTGGAGCTATCGCCACGAACGTTCCGACATGCGTTCTCGCTGCCTCTGGATCAAAAGCAAACCTGGAGCGGGCAAGTCAACCATCATGAAGTTCATTGCCAGACATGCCGAAGAGCAAGCCAAACGAAAGGCCGAAAGACTTTCACTCAAAAGGATCCAGCAGCAAAGCGTTGATGAATCCGATGGCGAGGAGATCAACATCTACTTCTTCTTCAATGCTCGAGGCAATCAGCTGGAAAGAACGGCGGAGGGAATGTATCGATCCATAATTCACCAACTGTATAATCAGCAGACTGAAAAGAAACATCGCACGTGGCTCACTGCACATAATAAGCCCATGCTTACTGGTTGGGAATGGCCACTGGAAGTACTTCAGACCACGTTTGAGGATGCCGTCTTGGTCACCGGAGATGGTCGTGTGACATGTTACATCGACGCCCTCGATGAATGCGACGAAGCCCAGGTACGAGGAGTAGTTTCTTTCTTTGAGCAGCTTTGCGAGCAAGCCGCAACTGGAGGCGTGCGGTTTCGAGTTTGCTTTGCGAGCCGGCACTATCCCAGAATTTCTGTAAAGAACTGTCTGGAAATCGTCCTTGAAGATCAACGTGGACATCGAGAAGACATCCATAAGTACATCAGTACCAGGCTCAGGATTCTCACACCTGACGTAGACGAAATCAGGACAGAGCTCTATAGTCGTGCCGACGGCATCTTTCTATGGGTCGTCTTAGCCGTCAAGCTCCTCAACCAGGAGTCAGATAGAGGGCGTAACTATGCCTTGCGACAGCGCCTGACCGAGATACCGAACGGTCTCAACAACGTCTTTCGAAACATCCTGGAACCAAATGGTGGCGATCGCGAGGATGTAACACTCATACTGCAGTGGATCATGTTTGCATCACGGCCACTTTCCTGCCAGGAGCTGTACTATGCGGTACGAACAGGTATCACGTCTTCAGCTGTGCTTCCGGCTCACGACGGTCTTCCTTCTCTTGAGACCATGGCGAAATTCATACTGCACACATCGAGAGGTCTTGCAGAGCTGACAAAGGGACCGGCACCAGTGGTACAATTCATCCACGAATCTGTCCGTGATTTTCTAGCTGGAAGGGAAGGGCTGAGATTTCTGCAACTGAAACCTGTCCTAGATTTCGCAGGGCACAGTCACGAGAGTCTCAAAACTTGTTGCCAAATGTACATCTCAGCTGGCTTTGTCAAACGTAACGCCATATCTCTTACACATAGCGAGCTCCCCTTCCTACGATATGCCGTCCAGGGCGTTCTGTATCATGCGAACAGTGCGCATCACAACAACGTCAGCCAGGACGACTTTGTCCAGGCGTTTCCCGCAAACATCTGGATGTCTGTTGCGCGATTGACAAACACAATGCCATATGCGGATGCATCCGTCGACAAAGTCTGCATTTTCGCAGAAGCCAAGACGGAGCATCTGCTTCGGATTGCCATGAGCCAAGATAAGCGCTTTGTGGCGCGGCCTGAACGAGGTCCGGAGAGAATTGACACTGCCGTCGTGCATGAGAAGCCAACAGACGTCGAGCAACTCTTGATCGGAGATCCAGCCCGGAACGACCTGGGAGAGGACAAACTCAAGCCACTTTTGAGCATGACATTGGGAGCAAGATACACTGCCGTCATGGTACTGTTGTTGCTGCACAACTGGACAGGACAAATCGAGGATGAGCTGTGCCTCAAGTTTCTGACCTGGGCACTTTCCAACAAGCACTTTGAAGTCGTACGGCTGCTGGTTCACCGTATCGTTCAGATCGATGACTATGCTTACAGTATCCTCGAACTCGCCACAGAAGATGGTGCTGATATTTTGGTACAGATGCTTCTGTCCAAACACACCAGCGTCGACCTCCGAAATCGACGATACGGCCGTATTCTGCGTGCAGCAGTATATCTAGGCCATTATCAAATTGTAAAGATGATGCTTGACCGAGGCGCTGATGTCCACTTTCCAAGTCGCAGACATGGCCATATTCTCTGGATCGCTGCTAAAGCCGGACACTCTCGCATCGTGCATCTGCTATGCGTCAGGGGCGCATGGGTCAACCGCCGAGCTGTAGAGCAGACGAGCTCCCCTCTGCAAGTGGCATGCTTCTTTCGTCATGTCGAGACTGTAGAATTATTGCTTCAACAAGGCGCCAATGTGAACTTGGCCGGGGCCGAGTACGGAACCGCGCTGGAGGCAGCTATGTATTGGCCACATTCTGATCGTGCCAAATTGATCGTGCAGATGCTACGTAGTTATGGCGCCATCATGTAAAGAAACAAGCATGACAAACTTTTATGCAGAGACTCTGGGCCTGTCCTTCTTCTCGAGTAAATGCATGGTTACCCTGTATACAACCCGCATTTTCACATGCTAGAAACCTTATAAACTTTAGTATTACCAATCAAGGTTCTAAGTGAATGTTCGCAACCGACACTTCTTTACAAAGATTTTTTCTAATGAGGGAAAGCGAAAATGATCACTTGCTACTGTGTGCTTACTTGGTAAAAGAGTGTATAGAAAAAGCAGTCATACACATACCGCATAGTGCACTTGGAAGGACTAGCTGACAGGAACTTCATTTATGAAGCCTGTTTAGAAGGGTGAGTTGAAACTTGACGGGGATTAAGAAGGGGTTGGTTAAGAGTACTAGATTGTGATTGATGAAACTGGGGGATGGGATTTTGCTGGGGAGTATGAGAAGGTGAAGATCAGAGTTGTCTCGTACATACTTTGTTCTGCTTCAATACATTTTTCACTTCCATTTTCGTTGATCCTTGATGATGAACCTCGCCCTGGAAGGATTTCCAACCCGGCACAATGGTTCAGTCTAGGGCCGTGCCGAGAGCTTCTTTGAATGACGAACTTCGAGAAACAATCAACATTTCTTCGTACAAGAGTCAATACTGAAAAATGTCCAAGATGTCTGCCAATAACATCGACGCAGCGGAAAAATGTCCCGTAGACCATCGAACACGACAACAATGGCTAGAAGGAGCCGCCGCAGCCAACAAACGCAACGATAACACAACAGCACAACCTCCACCCACACCTACACCTCAAGCAACACCTCCAACCCGCTGGTCTCTAGATTCCAACACCTGGCAAACCCTCCCCTCGCAACCAACATCCCAAATCCCCCCCCAGAAACCCCTCCTCAGCACCTCGCGCGAAATCAGCAGCATCCCCCGCGCCATCACCGACCCATCAACCCTCAATTCCGCCGAACGCGCCGCCCTCCCCCCCAACAGCGAAAACGACACCGGCCACGACCCCACCTCAGGAAACTGGATCTACCCCTCCCCCTCCCAATTCTTCTCCGCCATGCAACGCAAAGGCCACCCCGCCAATCCCTCCGACATGGACTCCGTAGTCCCCATCCACAACGCCGTCAACGAGCGCGTATGGGCCGAAGTGCTTGAATGGGAAAAAGGCTGGGGTGCGGAGCGTTGTGGGGGACCTAAACTTGTTAGTTTTGCGGGGGATAGTAAGAGGTTAACGCCGAGGGCGAGGTGGAATGGGGTTTTGGGGTATAAGGAGCCTTTTGATCGGCATGATTGGGTTGTGGAGAGGTGTGGGAAAAGGGTGGAATATGTTATTGATTTTTATAAGGGGAGGGATGGGTTGACGCCGCTGAGCTTTTATTTGGATGTTAGGCCGAAGTTGAATTCTTGGGAGGGGTGGAAGATGAGGGGGTACAGGGCTGTGGGGTTGGCGTGAGGGGAGGAGGAGGTGGGGGGGTTTGTTTGTATGGAATGGGGGAGTGGAAGATGATGGGTTGGAAGGCGGTGAGGTCGGCGTAAAGAGAAGAGGATCTGATGGATTTGTTGTACAAATATGGAGGAGTGACTGCATTGGCATGTGATACCCGATGATTCATGGCGTTCTGGACTGGCTCTCTGCTCAGGGATTGATGTAACATCATGGACAGCAGTGGATCTTGGACTTCTTACCCGGCATTGGCTCGACAACAATCGACAATCTCATGCCCATCACTGCCACACCGGCATAGGATGCAGAACGCCGAAAAAAGCTCACGCAGCATGAGGCTGCAACTCGATGGGAGCAAATCCCAGTATGGCTTGAGACGCTACTCGGAACTCTGAGTGAAGTTCTCCCAACTTGCCAGGCTGTCAGCGAGGTGCTCCATGAGGTATGTGGACTACATTTCCTCCATTCTTTCCATGTCCAAGTCTTTCCTTTCTCAACGTGCCTTCTGTTATATCATTACTTCTTCTACTGGTCTGGAACTACACCGCCGATGAAACGTCCACTGGTATATTCCAACCTACAAAGATACCGTGCCATTGTCAGCGCAGCAAAACTTGCTCAAATACATTGTGCGGCGATGTGCAATTTCGAATCTGCAGTCTGTGTCTCTGAGAGGGTTTCATACAACTCAAGCAGTTCTGCTTCGGCTTGTCGAAGGAAGCCAACTGATATTCGTGGAAATGGACAATGTATACATGGCTGCGGACGGCTATTTTGCCCATTTTTGGATTACATTGCCCTCAATCTCGACACTCTGGGAGTTTGTAGTCTCTGGCAGGAATACTCCATCTACTATGACGTTGCAGACCCGCCGGAGATTCGCCAGCAATTGATCAGGGAGGGAGATTAAGCGCGCCGACCATCTTTTTTATCACCAATGTCTGAGCCAACCGAGTGGTAAGGTAGAAGTCGTAAGTAAGATGAGGAAACAGCGGCTTGATCATGATCCTCCCGACGAAGTGTAGTATGAACTCGTTGGCGGTCAATGAAGAAAATTCAACTACATACACCAACACAACAACTGCATTCGCATTCTCGAACCTTCTCAAGGAAGTTGCCGTCGCTCCATGGCTTATTCTGCGCGTCAAGATTGAGTATGCAGACTTTCCCAGACTGATTCGCTTCGCAGACATCCCAAAAGAGTTCGCTTCGCAGCCGACAAAGGCGATGCGCAGCAGGGATTCGACTTTCTATACTTCATTTCCCTTCAGCTGCGGCTGACCGAACTACAATCAAGCAATTTTTTGCGCACGTATGTACAATGGTGTCTCCGAGACTGCTGCAACAGTGACGGACAACGTGTACTCACAGCAGATACAACAGATCCCCGACGAGCTTAGCCTGGTTCTTATGATGAAGAAAGGTGGGTGCTCAACCTGCTAATACCATTTTCCCACTCTTCGTCCAGCCTAAAAGGAGATGTCAAAAATAACCCCGTCATCAAATTGGACTGCCCAATCTGCACCAAAACCCAGCCACTCACCACACAAATCCCTGTCTGGAGATCAAATACGCATCCTCGAACTGCTGCCTGGCCAGTATCAGGATACTATCAACTGTATCCTACAGCCCGTCCATCTGCAAACTTTGCCGCACTATGAGACAGTCTCCTATGTCTGGGGCGATCCAAAAGCGACAAGAGCCATCACGATAAATGGAAGTCCCTTCGAAGTTACCATCAATCTCGAAGCTGCCCTACGACATATTCGAAAAGCGGGTCTCCGTAGACTGCTTTGGGTGGATGCCATCTGTATTGACCAAACAGATGGAAACGAGAAGATGCAGCAAATTCGGTTAATGCGGGATATCTATCAGAAATGCCAGCGGGTTCTTATCTGGATGGGAGACTTTTCGATATATGGTCTCATGGCTCATGAGGTTCATGCTATGTTCGAAGTCATTGCTAAGCTTGCGCGGGATGGAAAACTATCAAAGCAAGACCTGGATTCGAAATTCTACTCTGTATTGGAAAGATTGATGCAAGCGGACTGGTGGAAGAGGTTATGGACGGTCCAGGAAGTGATATTGCCTGCTTCAGCTTCAGTACTCTGGGGCACGGAATCGATTCCCTGGTCGTTATTCGAATCCGCAAGTTGGGCATCTTGCGAACAAGGTAGCTGGCCACTATTAACATGGGACGAGATTCGCGCTGTGGATCGTTTCACTGTGGTTGTACGAACATTGGTCATCGCAAAGCAAAGCGACGCAGAAGATTTCTGCCAGACATTAGTGCGATTCATGGATCGGCAAGCCACGGAGCCTCGAGACCGCATCTTTGGACTCTTTGGCCTATTGCCTGCTAATGAACGTGGGGCTTTCCATATCCCGGACGACGACTACGCTACTGATATCGTCAAAGTCCATTTTCAGCTTGCTGTTGAGCTTATCAAATCTACGAATAGTCTGAGATGCTTTATAGGTATGACGGGAGCATTGCATATGACGCCTGGATTACCGACTTGGGCTATGGATTGGGCTTCAGGAACGGGCAAGATTGCGATGTGTGACAGCTACTGGAATCACACGTGGTTGGAACAGGAGTTCCATGCTTCGGCTGACGGAGCTCTGGATATGTTCGTGAATGAGCAGGATCTCTCCATTACGCTTACTGGTATTGCGATTGATCGAATCGTCTGGACGTATGCGATACCTGGAATATCGATCAAAGACTCCCGCCATGCACAGTCTACGCCAATGATCGAACTATACGCGGCTCTCAAGGAACGCATCGCTTTCGATGGGGAGTATTCGCTTGCTAGACCCAGGATTCCCAACAAGGAGGCTATATTACGCACTCTCCTCAACGACTTCATCACAGCTGATAATGGAAGCCCACCGGATCGACACGTCATTCCAACGGATCTTCTTCTTCTCGAAAGTTTCCTGGTAGAAAAAAGTTGTAGTAGTGTCTCAGCAGAAGAATCATGTCTCTGCCAGTCTCTCATAGCTTATGCCGCGAACCACACCTTTTTCATCACATCTAAAGTGTGGTATGAGACACCGCATCTTCTGGCGTTGGTACTGGGCCAGAATCTTCGATAGATTCCATCGGGTACTTTGGCCTGGGAGCGAGCCATACGGAGCTTGGAGACGAAGTTTGGATTCTCTTCGGGGGGAGAACACCGTATGTACTAAAGCCGACTATGGGAGGTGGGAAGCGGGATTATACACTTGTGTGTGATTGCTATGCACATGGGATTATGGAAGGCGAAGCAGTGGTCGAGGAGATCTTGCAGGAAAGCGTGACTTTACATTGATTGAATGGTGAGACGGATCACCTTTTTCGGAGCGGTGCCCGGGTCGTTGGCAAAAGGCTCTTGGAATTTCGTCCAGGGACATTGGATGATGGCTTCATGCTACTCTTCTTCCTCCCGCTGCATCTACGCTCATTTGACAGACTCAGGGGTCATGCAAAACCCAACAGAAAAGGAGGAACAGAATCTCTGGCAGACGGAAGAGGCAGTCTCTGCGTTAGGTCATGAGTTGAAAGAACTCGAAAGACGTTAACGGCTCGGCAGAGATTGGAACTTTGGGCAGCCTGTCGGTAGGTACAAGGTGGAGGAGCAGGAGGAGGGGGCGGAGGATACGGGCAAGTAGAATCGCTCTCAGCACGTTGCTGGGGTGGAAGGGATTCCAAGAGTGAACTTTGACTGCCACACGCCACAGACCCTTTATATTTGTTCTTTCTGCCACACGGACCTCGTTGCGGGTGCATCGCCCCCAGGCGGTGCTCCCGCTTGGCGTCAGCTCTACTTTCTTACCTTCTTATGAAGAGATTGGTACGCATGAAAACGTAATACAAAAGATTCAAGTCGGAGAAGCTCCTCCAAGGGACGCCATCCGGGCCTTACTTTTTATAAGTTGACCCAGTCTCCGCAACTGTCCGGCACTTTGAAACGAAGCTCCTGCAAATGTACATCAACAACTTGACTTCCAGTCATGCCCAGGTCCAGGCCCTGGGCCTGACCCAGCAACGCTTCCATATCTGTCGTGGCGTCAAGGCTAGCCTTGTAGTTTGCAAAATCATGAAGGATGAGCAAAGTTCCATCGTTTCTTTCAAGTTTCTCAAACACCCTGCTCGAGTCGACAGCTCACTTCCGAGTAGCAGCTGAAAGTACTAAGTTTGAGTGATCGTACATCGACATGGAACCGTCAAAGACTTACCCGAACGAGCATCGTGTCGTGAGCTTCTCAATCAGTCGTTGACAACTCCAGCTCTGTTTTACATCATTAGCGACAGGACTCCGTTCCCATGTCCGATGCGGTGAAGACGTACCCAAGACATCTACAACTGCCCCCTCATTCCAATATGCGTGGAATATGTCCCTCTTTCCGTCCATTGTAAATCCCGCGCTCCACACAGCTCGTGACTGAGCTCCCACATGCTTAAACAGTTTTCCAGCTTCTACTCCCCAGACTTTGACCGAATCTTCGCTACCACTCGTAACGATCAAACCGTTCTGAACTTGCAAAGAATTGACAGCATTTGGATGTGCTTTCACAGCCCAGAGCTCGTTCCACGTGTGTTGGGACCACGCCTTGAGCATTCCATCTGCGCCAGTAGTGACGACTACACCATTCTCGATGCATACATGTGTAACGAGAGAAGCATGGCCGCGACCCAACATGGATTCGCATTGTCCATCAACAGCGTTCCAGCAATGTATTTCGCCCTTAGTACCTCCAGCGACTATGACGGACCCATCGAATGCCAGACAGCGGATCTGGCCGGGAAGACCAGTAAGAGTATGTAACATCTCTCCGGAAACGATATTCCAGATCCTACAGGTTCCATCGTAGCTCCCTGAGACAAGAAGGTTATCGCTCGCAGCGATAACAATGACTACATCTGTGTGTCCACGAAGGTGGTGCTTGCATTTTCTTCGGTCGGCAATGCTCCAGATCTTGATAGTAGCATCTCTGGAACTTGAGATCAGAATTTCTGGGTCGTGCAACAACACAAGAGCTGTCACTGTCTTATCGTGTGCTTGGAAAGATTGCTCTCGGGTACTTGAAACATCAGTCAGGTGTTGAAGAATGTTCTCAGCAGGGTGACAAACATACTTGCGGCCAAGATTCCACCGTTCAATCACTCCAGACGTGCGACCAATTACTGCACGATCGCCCGTGATGGCCAGCGACGAGACTGGAGACTCGTCGTTCGACCTCGGCAAAGCTCGATTGGTTTCTCCAAGAATGTGAACGAGGCCATCATCCAACCCTGCAGCCATGCATTTCTGTCCAGCGACGAAACAAGTCACCACTGCGCTACTCGAAAGATGATTTCGTCTCAATAGGCTAGCAGATTCCGAAGACATATTGGAAAGGTGAATGATTGTGGCGCTTGAGCATATGTAGGGGAAGCAAGCATGAGAAGAGGTTCGAGGAAGATCGGTCGTATATGTATTCACACCCTTCCCCAAGCAAAGGCCTTGCCCGAAATGGAAGCCTAGATGCTGACCCCACTTTCAGATGAAAGAACATAGCCTATCATTGCCCGCAATACCACAGCTAGGACAATTTGGCTCGTTGGGGGATCCACCACCAGATGCCAAACAGTCCGTCTGATCTTCACAAGAGTATGCGTTGCCTGTCGCTCCCACAGCACATCATAGATTTTGAATATTGAATGCGTATTCAGACTACTCAGTCAATTCAGTCAAAGATTGGATTGAATGCTTGGTGCTTGAATGTTCAATCTTGACCGGAAATTTGGTACAGCCTGCTTCGAGGCTATGGATGCCACGGGAGAATAGCTTTGCGGAAAAGGAGGCAAAGTTCTCTATCGAGGGAGGCGATGTTGTTAGGGCTCTAAGTGCCTATGTCTGGCGCCACTTTGGTATGTAGCCGAGGATTCGGCAGCATCTCTAGGAGAACGGTCCTCCTTATCGATAGATCTTCCCAGTCAGTATCTGCGAAGATATCGTTGTTGGGGACAACATCCGGAGAGAACAAGTCAGACGTATGATTCTCGTGAACGACGTCGGGCTCTCTGCCATCTGGCAGCAATAGCGTCGTCCATCTCTTGGGCTGCGCTCATTATGTCCAGTTTGCCATTTATAAGATGCTGGATCACCGGGGCTACCGTCGTGTCGGTTGTATCGCTAAGCGGGCATGAAGCTTTCAGAGTTATGTTGAAAGTCATGATGCTGAGCCTTGGAGAGATGAGAGCAGTCCGAACGGGAACAATAGATTTAGGTTGGTGTACTGGGTGTCAAAAATACTGTCGAAGCGTCAGACGTAGCCAGTGGAGTCACCGTTGATAGAGCGACGGATTCCTCCAAATTCCCGTCTCCCGTTAGATTCGTAGGGGTCGAAGACGTCAAGGCTGATAAAAGAAGGCAGAGTAGAATCTTCGTGGAAACCATCTATATCAGAAAGAGCTCGGAGTACTTAACGAAGGTAATCTTGTTGATTCGATGTCCGCGCTGCTTCGTAGTCGATGTCAATAGCAGCGATATAGATGTTATCTGTTCGTGTTACAGCATATCAGCCAAAAAGCTCGCCTCGATTTAGCAGACATCAGCAACTCACTGTAAATGCTGAAGCTATTTACCCTCAAACAGAGCATGTATTTGCGGGAGGATTCTCCCCGAGCAATGTCGTTTTCTGAGCAGGAAACGAGGTCGTCGATGGGGATTTCCGCGTACTCGTTGTACATGATGGCGGAAAGAAAATTGTCAGAAAAATCAGGAGCCGTTATACAGCAAGTGGTGGCCAAGAGTCGATCTTGATGGCGTTTCAATTCTTTCGGCACGAGGTGACTGAGTGCTTGATGTTCTCCAGTCTCTGTGGTCTGACTTGAGAAGTGTTGCTGGATCTGTGAGTCTGCAGGGCGAAGGATTGCGTTGCAAGTCAGAAGAGGAAGGTGAGAAGAGCTGTAGCCCGTGAAAGGCAACAGATGTGGAAAATAATCTTTTTGTTTCTCGTCTCGGGAAGCGGGGGCGTGAAATATGTGATTGGTGAAAGGCAAGTACCAAGTCTAATAAAATTTGCTTCAATCGAGTCACCGCGCAGACGGAATGAGACACCGCAAGGAAAGAGGGAGTTCTGTTTTGCTGGCCACCTTATGAAGCGGAGCGTTTTGCTTGGTCGATGGCTATGAGGGTCGATCTGGCGACCAGTGTTCATCCGCTCTAGGAACGTGAGCGGTGGCCGCAGAGCTGTGTGTGAGGCACAGTGAAGGCTTTGGTTTTTTTTTGTTCAAGTAGAAGACCGGATGCAATTGATTGAACTGGCCAGGATTGATCCTTCTGCCAAGAGAAGACTGTGGCAGGCGATACTAAAGGTTGCATTCCTTCCCAGAGTTTGTAGCGAACCGGTTCTTATCTGTGCATGTTAATGGGTGTAGTGTCGTCCGGATTGATTTTGCATGTGAAAGAGTCTACCTTACCTTAGTCGGCAACAGCAGGCATCAGCATCAGCATTCCGCCGGTCAGTTCGAGCTTTCCTTTCCCTGTTTTTGGTGCGTCATCGGTCATGAGCTCTCTCTCTCCACAAGCAAACACCTTTGGAAGTCAACCAAAAGAACTCACACCTCTCCTCCCTCTCACAACCACCAAACAACCCACACCATCCAGACAACTCCAAACAAACACACCCACCTCTTCACCACCAGACCAAGCAAGCCCCCCCCAAAAATGCCACTCGTAGTCCCCAACACCAGCGACGACAAATCCTCACAATGGTTGGAGAAATTAGCAGGCAAGAAGATTGGAGAGCAGAGTAACGAGACTGTGAGTAATTTCCCCATAACAATTCCCCTCTCAATAATCACTGGGCTACTAATCCTGTGACTTCGCCAGACGTTCGCGAAAACCGATCTGCCGAAACAGCACCGAGTCGTGAAGGATGGGGATATGATGACCATGGACCATAACCCTGATCGCATGAATATTCATACTGGGGAGGATGGGGTTGTGAAGAAGGTTACTCATGGTTAGGATGAATCAATGGAAGGGAGGGGTATTGATATGATGATATGATGATTCGGAGTCGGGTAATGAACGAACTTGGGCAATTACTGGTTGTTAGCTTGCTCCTGTGACTGCTCGTACTCTCCTTTGAGGCTCTTCTCCTCTGCTGCATCTCCCAGTCTGGCTGTGCTGTATCCTGCTCATTCGCATCTGAATAGGCCGCCTGAGTTTGTGGCTGTGGTAGTGGCCCAGATGGCCGCCGTGTTTCTCCCACAATCTTATTGCATCTTCTCTCCTCTCACGCATCATGTGAGCTCCCGGGCTGTCCTGCTACGCTCTCAATGTTCGTGTCGTCCTCCCAAGAGGTCCAGGCTGAGGCCGAAGCAGTCGCTCCGATGGCCATTGATCCCATTGATCCCATTAATCCCAATGCAAACTGCGTTGTTGCAGTCGATCGCGCCCTGTAATCTCCCCAAGGGCGCGTGGCTTCTCATGGGCGTACTCCTGTAGCAAGGCATTCTCCACTCTCACTCTGGTTGGGTGGTAGATTGCACGTTCCATCCGCGCTGTACAGCAATGCAATCCACATCACTTCGCAGCAGCAACAGGGCTATTATCATCCACCTTCTCCCCCTCTCCCCTCTCCAGCGTCTCTCCCATCTGCTCAGCATACCATCGTCGAATCTACACCCACAGTAATCAGCACCTTTTCCCTAAAACAGCCCATGAAAACCCCAGAATAACTCACTCCATCAAACGGCGTCTTCCCCTCATCAATCTCCAAAAACAACACGCCATAAACGCACACAAAAGCAATACTCCCCCAAGTCGCCAACTTCACGAATTTCGTCCATTGCGGACGCGCCCACTTTAGTTTTGCGCGACGGCGATAGCGACGTTCCAGGCGGAATTTGTGTTTGGGGGAGAGTTTTGTGAAGTCGGGCGGCCAGGTTCGTTTGCAGAGGTAGGGGTTTGCGTCGATGGAGTAGGGGAATATGGGGAGGTTTTCGCGGATTTGGGGGGCGCGGCGGAAGAGGGAGGCGAAGAGGGAGTTCATTGTTGGAGGTGGTGGTGGTGGAGGTGGAGGAGGAGAGATGTGGGTAGAGATATGTAGAATAGAGAGATGTACTTGCACAGCGATGTCGCAAGCTTGAGGTGCTTCCCCTCACAAATATTTTGGAGTCACAAACACTCCACCACAACCTCAATCTCAGCCTCGACCACAACCACAACCACTCCATTCCACTCGCTGTCCCACCCCCGCCCCACGACGTCCGTCTTCACACATCTCCGTCCGCGGCTGCGAGGCCTGCGCATTGTCCATTTCCACCCTCACTCCCACCCCCACCGCTACCACCAACACGCCGCCATCATGGCCGCCGTCCAAGCGACCCAGGACGCGCTGGCACCCGTGCAGCAACAAGCCGGCACCTTCAAGATTGAGAATACCGAAAAGCGCGACACATTGATGGCCAGCGAGAAGAAGTACCAGCAACAATGGGCACAATCAAAGATTTTCGAGCAGGACGCTCCCACGCTCGAGGATGTGCCATTCCACTTGATTGCTCCCGCCGAACTGCGCAAAAAGACGCCGAAATACATGGTCACCATGGCATATCCCTACGTCAACGGCACGCCCCACGCCGGCCATTCCTTCACCGCCAGCAAGCTCGAGTTTGCCGTGGGATGGGCTCGAATGCAGGGCAAGCGCGCTCTTTACCCACAGGGCTTCCACTGCACCGGCATGCCCATCAAGGCCTGCGCCGACAAGCTGGTCCGCGAGATTGAGCAGTTTGGACAGGACTTCTCCGGCTGCCCCGTCAATGCCATCTCCGATGAGAACACCAAGCTTGACCCGGCACCTGTGCAGCAAGTCACCAAGGAGGATGTCACAAAGTTCTCGGCGAAGAAGAGCAAGGTCAATGCCAAGACCAATGTTGCTCTGAAATACCAGTTTCAGATCATGTTGGCGCTGGGCATTGATATTGCTGAAATTCACAAGTTTGCAGACCCGCAGTATTGGCTGCAGTACTTCCCACCTCTCTGGAAGCGGGACTTGGACAACCTGGGATGCCGTGTGGACTGGAGGAGATCAATGGTCACCACTGATGCCAACCCATACTACGATGCCTTTGTGCGATGGCAGGTCAACCGTCTGAAGGAGTTGGGCAAGATCAAGTTCGGCAAGCGCTATACCGTCTACTCACCAAAGGATGGTCAGGCATGCATGGACCACGATCGTGCATCTGGAGAGGGTGTGGGTGTGCAAGAATACACCGCGATCAAGCTCCGCGTAAAGGAGTGGCCCGAGGCTGCAAAGAGCAAGGTTGAGGGCAAGATTCCAGAAGGAGGCAATGTCTATTTCATTCCGGCCACCCTTCGTCCAGAGACCATGTACGGCCAAACATGCTGTTTTGTTGGCCCTACCATCACCTACGGCATATACGAGGCTGTCAAGGGCAAAGAGTACTACTTCATCTCAGATCGCGCTGCGAGAAACATGTCCTACCAGAGCATCTTCGCAAAGTGGGGAGAATTCCCCAAGGTCGCCGAGCTGCAAGGTTCCGATGTCATTGGCACGCTCGTTCATGCACCACTCTCAGTACACAAGGAAGGCGTGTACATCCTGCCTATGGAGTCGGTAAAGGCATCCAAGGGTACCGGTGTCGTGTCGTGTGTTCCATCTGACTCTCCCGACGATTACGCAACCACCATGGACTTGATCAAGAAAGCCGACTACTACAAGATCAAAAAGGAGTGGATCGAGTTTGACATTCTCCCCATCATCGAGACGCCCTCCTACGGCAACCTCACAGCCAAGTTCTTGGTGGAGTCGATGAAGATCAACTCTCCAAAGGACGCAAAGCAGCTGGCAGAAGCAAAGGACCTCGCTTACAAGGAGGGTTTCTACAAGGGCAAGATGATCTACGGCGAGTTCACCGGAAAGACCGTCGAGGAGGCAAAGCCACTTGTGCGACAACAGCTGATCGACGCAAACGACGCATTTGCATACGCTGAGCCAGATGGTTTGGTCATGAGTCGCTCTGGAGACGAATGTGTTGCTGGTCACTTGGACCAGTGGTTCATGAATTACGGCACTCCTGAAAAGTCTGGCGATGAGACGTGGCAGCCTGCTGTCCTCAAGCACGTCAAGAACGAAGACGGCAGTGGTCTCAATCTCTTCACCACCGAAGCCAAGAACTCATTCGTTCAAGTCCTGGACTGGCTCGCCCAGTGGGCTTGCGCGAGAAGCTACGGTTTAGGGACGAAACTACCCTGGGACCAAAGCCAGCTGGTGGAGAGTTTGTCGGATTCGACCATTTACATGTCTTACTACACCATCGCCCACTACCTACACAAAGACATATTCGGCAAAGAGAAGGGATTGGGGAATATCGCACCCGAAGAAATGACTGATGAGATCTGGGACTGGCTCTTCTGCAGATCCGAAAACCTACCTCAAACCTCCATCAAAGAGGAAACTCTCCACCGCATGCGTCGCGAATTCGAATACTGGTACCCACTGGATCTCCGTGTTTCCGGCAAGGACCTGATTCCTGATTCAAAACCACTTGACCTTCTTCCTCTACGTGCACGTCGCTCTCTTCCCACCAGAATACTGGCCCCGTGCAGTCCGCGCCAATGGACATTTGCTGCTAAACGGCGAAAAAATGTCCAAATCCACGGGCAACTTCCTCACTCTCAAAGACGCGACTGAGAAATTCGGCGCTGATGCTACGCGTGTGGCTCTCGCGGACGCGGGTGATAGTATTGAAGACGCGAATTTCGATGAGAGTGTGGCGAATAGCAATATTCTGCGTCTTTATGAATTGCGGCAGTGGTGTGAGAGCGTGGTTCTCGATGCACGTTTGCTGAAAGATGGCGAGACGTATGCGCAAGTCAAAGAGAGTGAGAGACATAAAAACAACGATTCTATCCTGAGGAGTGGGGAGAAGATTTTCTGGGACGAGGTTTTTGAGAATGAGTTGAATGGTCTGGTCAGGGAGACTGGGAAACAATACGATCTCACGAATTACAAAGCTGCGCTGAAGTATGGGTTATATGACTTTATCGGAGCGCGCGATTTCTACCGCGAAGCCACCAAAGCCGCGGGCGTGGGGATGCACGTCGAGCTTGTGAGGCGATATATTGAGTTGCAGGCGCTGATGGTGACGGTCGTGGCGCCGCATTGGGCGGAACATATCTGGCTTGAGGTTCTGAAGAAGTCGAGGACGGTTCAGAATGCGATTTTCCCCGAGGTGGAGGATCAGAGACCTAACCTCACGGCTGCGAGGGAATATGTGCGTAATACGAGCAGTAATATTACGAGCGCTGAAGGGGCGCAGCTGAAGAAGATGCAGAAGGGGAAGCAGACGAGTTATGATCCTAAGCGGGAGAAGAAGTTGCAGATTTTCTGTGCGGAGAAGTTTCCGGGGTGGCAGGATGGGGTTATCGAGATTGTGAGGGGGCATTTTGATGGGTTGAAGGTTGATGTTAGTGCTGTGAGTAAGGATATTCCGAAGGCGGAGAGTAAGAAGGCTATGCCTTTTGTTCAGACGCTGAAGAAGAGTTTGGAGGGAGGGGTTGAGGCTAGGACTGTGTTTGAGAGGAAACTTGCGTTTGATGAGGTGCTGGTGTTGAGGGAGATGGTGCCTGGGTTGAAGCAGACTGTGCAGAAGTGTGTTTTGGTGGAGGTTATTGGCGTTGAGGAGGGGGGGAAGAGTGGGGTGGTTGTTGGTGGGACGCTGGGGATAAAGGAGGGGGAGAGGAGGGAGGGGTTGCCGGTTGCTGCGGAGAATGCTGTTCCTGGGGGTCCGACGTTCTTTTTTGAGAATGTTGCTGCGAAGGAGTGAGGAGATGGGGGTGTTGAGCGGGATGTGTATGGGATTCAAGAGGTTCTGCGAAAAGGGACTCTCCCTGGGTGCTGCAAGGGATTATGCGAGGGAAGCAACTTGTTTGTGCGATGAGACCAAAACAAAAGGTAAAAGAGATGGCATCATAGGAATGCGGCTACGCTTGAGGGACTTTCGACGAACGTCGCTGCCCCAGGTAAGAACGAGATGAGATGAATAGAAGATGTCGGTAGTGACTATTTGCTCCTGCCACGTGCACCGGCTTCAATTCTGGGCGTAGACAATTAGCAATTTCGGAACACTTAGGAGTCTTGGCCAAGGAGTCAAATGCTTGCGTCTTCTCCTATAGGCAACGATGTTCGGAAATCGAACGAATTGCTGCCGGAGTTTCTCCTCAAAAGTAAGACTTCTGCATCACTCACCTGATGTAGGACTGACACCTAATTTCCTAGGGGATGGTGGGCGGGGGAGGCGGA
>MWSQ01003952.1:0-35677 GCA_002116395.1 Ramularia endophylla | reverse complement strand
CGAGGTTCTCCGTACGAACTAGGCTTATAACTAACGTAGAGCGGCCGTAGTAGGTCTAATTAAAGGTACTACTTTAGGCTACTTAGCTATATAGCATGTAATTAATTAAGTAGTTAATTCGCTACATAAAAACTATAGAGCGGGCGTTAGGAATACTCTAAGAACTGCTAAGAGTTACCTAACTCAGGCAGAGCCGAGGATATAGCCTAATCTGCGTCACGCGTCTCCTGCTGCTTTTTTTTTTCTGCTCGCCATCGGCCTTCCCATTACATAGGTACAAATCGTCATCAAAATGACCGGTACCAGACGACCATCACCTGCTGTTAACGGCAAGGGCAAAAACCCAAGAAAATCAGCGAGATCATCCAAGCCACCTTCGAGGCTCAGCTTTGAGGCTGCGACTGCATCCTCGTCCTCTTCAACGGGCCCCGTACGCGAGGTCCATAGACCGGGTCTGCTGAGCGTTGAGCCTCTCAAGCTTCAAGCGGTCAATGATGCCCTGACTCACTACAACAAGGTCCTTGACTGCATTCCCGCCTCACAGCTGGCTCGGTCTGCGGATCATGCCGCTTTACTACGCGACAGGGACGATATTGCTAGCCTCTACCGTGAGACCGAGGCGTATATACACAAATTGAGGGCCGATATACGACCAGCGTCAATGGAATTGCTCAGAGGCGCTGCTGCGAATGATCCATCTTACTGGTATCAAAACGGTGATCTCATGTGTGAGTATACTTCATTTAGTAATGTTCACAATTCGAATTCAGATGATCTGACGTTTTGTAAGCTCTGGATTCGATGACCCTCTCCAACATGTTCGAGGAGTTCCCAATTCAAGACGCTGTTCATTTCAGGACGTACATATCCAAGATCATCCCGCCATCCTTGCGCAAAGCAATTGAGGGATCTTATTTTGACCGCTTGGCAAAACGAGAAGAACAGATGGCAAAGGTTTTTAAGCTGCGTCACGTCCTGTGCGACTCTCCTGACCCTCGCATGTTCGCACAAGTTGTCCATTTCAGTGTCTTCATGATCACTTCGATCCTTCCACGAGGCTGCTGGGAATTGATGTGGAATCATGATCATGTCCGTTGCCACGCCCCAACGGTCCGTTGGGGCGCGGATCTGGATCAGAACTGCCGCAACTTATTTGTCTTCCTGGACAGCGTCCTGACGCCTCCAGAGAGCAAGCTGAATGGCTGGTGGAAAACTCCACATAAGCATTTCTTCGACGCACCGGCTTTATGCCGAGAACTTCTCTCTGTGTATACTTCTCACACCTGTGGGCCTCCTTGTGCCGCTCGCGAGCTTGACTTTGGTCACCAATATGATCAATATTACCTTTCGGACCATGGAAAGCGGCGGTGTTTTCACGGCTACACTGTCCGTCTCCTCAGAGCCTTGCTCCGCCACGCTCACAAACAGATGAGAGAAAGGACACTGCGGGCAACAGGCTCTCATCTCCCGACCGAATTGACGGACCTGATCTTTGAGTGTGCCCTGCAATTAGAAGGCATTCCAACAGACCACGACGACATCCTGCTCGAACCAATCACTCTGGCGGATGAGGAAGTCTTTGACGGGTCTGCCAAAAGACTCAGAGCTCCATATGTGTGCCGCCGTATGCTTTTTCTCCCCGAAGATCCAGACCAACGTTCGTGCGGCACTCTGCTAATTTGATGGCGATATCGATGAAGAGGCACATCTGGCCCGGGAATAGAGTCGGAATGCTGCCCGCTCTTCCAACTTGCACATTGCCGATGCTAACTCGCTGACGGTTGCTTGATCGACAAGTAGACTATAATCAGAACATGTGTCGTAGACTTCTTATGCGACCTTGGTCAACTTATTGTCAGCAATGTGATGTACGCTTTGTTCGGCATCGAGGTCTTCAAAGACGCAGCCTTGCGATAATAACGTGACAGAATGGCCTGATACCACGACGAATCGATGCCATCCATGCCGATAAGGAGAATGCCGAACCCAACGAAATGAAACCATCTTGTCGACAAGGTAACATCGATTTCATGGGACCTCAAGCGAAATCTGTTTGGGCAATGATCATTGTCAACTCTTTTGGCGAGAGTGGGCTTGCCCGGCCGCCGCTGCGGAACCCTCACTCGGGCGAGAGACATTGCATTTACTTCACGTGTGCTTTGGCAGACCCTAGGCTAATTGCGACTGCTACATTTCCGGATGCGGTGGCCGCTCTTGCGAGACTTAGAAGGCATGGCCAGTCCTTCGAATTCGCAGCTATCCAAAAGGTGCCAGGCGAATAACACGATGTAGCCAGAGCGTACGAGCAGGCGAACGCCGTGTTACCAAAAGGTGCCGAACCTATTGTTCAAAAGGAGAGTGAACCTGTAGCCAAACAGTAGTACTGATTGTGTGCAAGACTTTGCTCAAGAGAAGATTCACCGACTCTTGGCGTGTAGCATGTGACAGTGAAAGTGCTAATTCTCTTGGCAAGAGCTCCGACGCTTTGCACTCCGAGGTGTTCTTCATCTCTCCCAAGGCTCTCTGCCAGGTTCTGTGGACAAGACGTACAAAGCTTACAAAATTAAGCTTTTGTCACATGCTTCCGAAATCTCCGACAGGCAGTGACGCCATGACGCATCAACACAGCAACCAATTGTTTGCCTTTCAATCGCAGCTTACCAAAAAACCACCAACCTCAATCAAACTTCCAATCTCACCAACATACCAGCCAAAATGTCTGCTCCGGCCCCAACCCTCACGGAGCTGAAAGAGCTCGTCCCAGATCGCTCCGAGGGTCACATCGATGCGAGAAATGAGGCAAGACTCAGCAAGATCGATAAGCCGTACAAGGTTGGGTTTTGGCAGGCGCCTGTAACGGTACCAAAACCTCACGAATCCTCCAACAACTCTTCTGACGTATCCACCAGGTCGAGCGTCTCCCCTACACTCCATCCAAGGACTCCCAGCTCGTAGACGCCGGAACCCCTCGCTTCAACATCGCACCCTCACAAGAACGTCCCAACGGCACATCCGGTGCCTGGGCCGAACAACACAGCCGTGAGAGTGTCCTACAGCAACACTGCGCCTACTTCGACCGCTCCAAGACAGGCATAATATCTCCTTTGGACACATTCGTCTCCGTCCGGGCCTGGGGTTGGAACCTCCTTCTCTCCCTCTTTGCAACTTTTGTGATTCACGCTGGATTAAGTTACCCAACCTGTCCTGGCTGGATCCCAGACCCGTATTCCCGAATTTGGACAAACAAAATCCATAAAGATGCTCACGGTTCGGATTCGTTGAGTTATGATAATGAGGGGAGGTTCAGGCCGCAGATGTTTGAGGAGATATTCAGCAAGTACGACCTTGGCCAGAAAGGAGGACTGGATTGGGGCGATCTTTGTAGGATGCACAAGGGACAGAGAAATGCGATGGATTTCTGGGGGATGAGCGCTACTGCTTTTGAGTGGGTCGCTGTGTATCTGTTGCTTTGGCCTGAGGATGGCATTATTAGGAAAGAAGAAGTGAGAGGTGTGTTTGATGGGAGCATCTTCCAGAAGAAGGCGGATCAGTGGGCGGAGAAACAGGGTAGGTGCAAAGTACAGAAGAAGTCGGCGTGAAATGAGAGTGATGAATGAGTGAAACTATGGCGAAGAGGGAGGTAATGCTGAGTGACTGATCGGAATGCCAATAGAGATAAAGATCAACATAGACTTATAGAAATGGAGAACTAAGATAGAGGTGAGATATGCATCACACAATGTTTAGACACTACGATGTGTTTGTCAAGGCATTCGACACCTTTATGGCTCAGGTTGTCATATACAATCGTATGGTCGTCTCTATCTCTATCTCCTCTATGCTATGATACAATTCGTCATCTTATCTTTTACCTCTTCTCATCTACATGCTCTGGCTTGTCCGACAGCTTTTCGACCATCTCCTCCCGGTCCAGGTTGTCATGGTGCACCTCGTCCATCACAACAGTATGTGCTTTTCTCACTGGCGAGATCTCAAACAGACGATCCATCCTGTCAAGTGGCACAGATTTCGTCTCAGGGATGAGGAACCAGACGAATACAAGCCCGCAGACTGTCACACTTCCAAAGAGGAAGTACATCCCGTACCCCGAATCTCCCATTCCATCAATCATATTGGGAGTGATCCGCGCAATGACGAAAGTCCATAGCCAATTCGCCATCGAAGCGAAGAGCTGTCCGATGCTTCGTGTACGTTGGCTGAACATCTCGGCGTTGATGACCCAAGGTGTGCCATTCCAGGAGTTGATATAGATGGCTGTCCAGAGGTAGACCATGAAGACTGTGGCGATTCCTTCCGAGGATAAAGAGGTGCTGGTTGGGGCTGAAGAGTGTACTCGGGCGGTGATGAGGGCACCAATAATGAACATGGCTATTCCGCCGCCAATGGCTCCGAAGAGGAGAAGTTGACGACGTCCTAGTTTGTCGATCAAGACGAGAAGCCACACGACTGTGATGACTGTTTTGACGACTCCGAAGAGGCCTGTGGTAAGGTAAATCGTGTCTTGGCTGGTGATGCCGACTGATTCGAAGATGTCTGGGCCATATCAGCTGTCGTTCTTAGTCTTGATAGTGAAGACGAAGTGATACATACCAGGTGAATAGTAGTTGATCGCATTTACACCAGCAAAGTTCTGAAGAATGAAGAGGGAGTGTCCAAGAAACAATCTCCATCGAATCTTGGGATCTTGCAGCGCCTCTTTAATGGGAAGAAAGAATCCTTGAGGTAGATCGTAAATCTGCTGCTCCATCATAGTGATCTCCTCCACAATATACGTATCTTCGGCATTCAAGTTCCGGATCCAGCACAGGTTCGCGACTCCTTCTTCGATTCGTCCTTTTGTAAATAGCCAGCGTGGTGTTTCTTTCAGCATCAGGCTCCCGATCAGTAGAGCTCCCGCAGGTATCAGTTGAACGGCGAAGGGAATCAACCATTGTTGTTGGCTTTCGGGGATCGTTTGGACCATTCCATAGTTGATCCAGAAACCAACTAATCCACCAATTTGCCAGCCGAGTTCATATGTCCCGACAAGACGACCACCTTGAAGAAGTGTCAGTTCATTCACCACAACAGGTATGCCGAGCAGACTCACGAATCGCTGGAGGAGCAATTTCCGCAATGTAGATTGGAACAACCATCGTGCAGCCTCCAACTCCCAGTCCACAGATAACTCGTCCAGCATAAAGTGGTCCCAGACTACCAGTCACAGACCCGAAGGTGATAGCTGCGCCAACGATGAAAATGCTCGCGGTAATCCATAGACTCTTCACTCGCCCGAGATAGTGACACGTCGTATATGCCAGCGGTGATCCAAAGAAAGCTCCAGCCTGGAAGAGGGAGACAACATTGGCCTTGATCAACGTCGACTCGTCCGTCGAAATCTTGTCGAAACCAAATGCATTCCCAAACGAGTCCAGCGCGACTGTTGTTCCAATGAAAGAAGTCGTATATCCAATCATGCAAGACGCAAACGAAGCCACGATAGCAGAAAGGTACACCCGCCAATTGTAAACCTGAGGCGGCGTCGGCCGGTCCTCAACCTTTGCTAGCATTCCCATCTTTTCGTTCGACAATGGGAAAGATGGAGAAAATCGTCGCTGGGGCAAAAGAAGAGGGAAACACTTCTGACGACTACGAAGAGCGGAATATGTAAAAATCCATGACGACCCACCTTTTCGACGAGGAGACCCCACAGGACTGGAGTGCGCACTGCGGGTCTTTCTCTGGAGTACAGTCTAACGGCGGTGGTTTCCAATGTTCCATGCGTTTGGGGTGGAGAACCTTGGAGCAAACACTGTGAGAGAGACCGCGAGTGATGCCGAAGGGTGTTGAAAGTTCAGCCGTCGCCCATGGCAGGAAAAAGTGGAAGAAGTCTTACGTTCGGGTCGGGTACAGCGGCCGGAAGAATCTGTCATCGGCAGGAAGAAGTCTGTTTTCGAATTTGGTAAAGAAGCACGTGAGTGGAAAGACTTTTTCCTTGAATATTTGATTAGATTTTGATTGGAGCTGCAAAGATAGGGGTCTTGGCGCCAAGCCTGCAAAGGAGTTTCGATTTGGAGACGGGAAAAAGGCACATCCTTGCGATGACAATGACGATTAGGATACCAAAGTCGGAGCGCACGCACGAGCGTGGCCCCTGGTGTTCCTTCATTATCATTGCCTTCGTTGAGGCTCGATACCTTTAGTGACAATGAAGACATTTCCAGAACAATTCTCCTGCTACAACAAAACAAAATAAAAGCAGATTGGAACCCAGGCACAAAAACACAACGTCAGACATTGTTATGCATATCAGTTATGTCTCTCGAAAAGCAGCAAAATGGTACAAGAAGTCCTTCTCATCTTTTGAACCATCTACATTGCATAAAACTCATCAGCGATGTGGCAGCAGATCCCCTCTAACCGCCCGTTCGGCCCCCTGTCTCTATGTCTCATTACCAAAGGACTGGTTGTAGGGTGGCGCCGTTGTCAGATCGCACGAGTACCTCACTAGATTCGGCGATGCGCTAGATGGGAGCACAATCGTGTTCGGCCCTTTGATCTCGAATTCGAAAGCAGAACCTCCCGGACCATTCCAATACATGATCCGGATCGGCAAATATTGTCCTTGGGTAAGTGTTATGGCTGTGGACTTAACAGTATTCGGATCAGAACCCTGTGTCGCAGCATTAGCTGCCGTCCAGCCAGTTATGGCTAGATCGCCAATCCAGACCGCGGCGAAGTCGTCGACATATCCGACAAGGGAAATCGTATAGACTCCGTCGTCGTATGCGTAGAAGTAGCCTCCTGTTTGTCGTTAGCAGAATGAATGTACTGTGGGTTCCGGGCCACGTACGATACTCGAGCGCCATGTAGTAGATCTGTAATGATTGCCCACCATAGGTATAATAGAATCCGTTAGGACCGCCAACAGTGGACGTATTGCCAGTCGCCAACACAGTATTGTTATAAGTGCCGCCTGCTTTGATAAGGATTGGATCGTAGTCTTCATTGCCCTGATACTGTGCAAACTCCAGTCCCTGATTTCCACAAAGGTTTTCTTCGTATCCGATGGGTTCCAAGTATGGCGGAGCTGCAACCAAATCGCAAGAGTGCTGTACGACGTAAGGGGACGCGCTATCCGGGTCCACAATAACATCTCCGTCAGGGGCGTATACCGTGAGGCGAAACTCGGCGTGTCCCAGCCCCTGAAAGAAGGCAACACGAAAGGGTAGATATGCGCCTTCTTCGATGTATATGCTGACACTTCCGTTGTTTGACATAGAGACTGTGAGATTCTGGTTACTTCCAGTCCATCCCGCCACTGCAGTAGGTCCAGTCCACAGCATCACCGTATCGTCGACGTCCGTAAATGAAAAGTTGTAGATGCCATCCATAGGTGCAACCAAGTAGCCGCCTGCATGTTAGATTAGCGTTCATTCGGAAGATACACTTCGGCAACGGACTTACGATGGATCAAGTCCGTATAAGTCGAAGGCTCGTTGATGCCATAAACGTTAGCGGTAGAGCTGCTGGCCCCATCATAGTCGAAGCCGCCAATAACAGTGGCTATGTTTCCAGCATTGATGATATTTTGGACGCTTATTGGCGCTTTGATATGTGTGACGTTGGGGAATGTGGCTCCCGGATCGGCGATCATTGCATACTCCATGCCTTGATTGTTACACAGCGGATAGGGTTTCTTGGGACCCTCCTCGCCAAATGCTTCTGTATAGGGCGGGGCGGCAATCCCGTCGCAAGAGTATCGCACGAGCAATGGCGATGATCGGTCTGAATGGACATCAATATCACCGTTCGGGTACGTCACGGACCATTGAAGACCTGCGCCGCCACCACCATCCCAGTAATAGACACGAACGGGTAGATAGGTGCCACCTTGAAGCACCATATCGACGGATCCAGTGTAACCTGTGTTAAGATCGGGGTTGGTTGAATCCCAACCTGCAACTGCTTTCGGACCGGTCCACAGCATGGCGTGGTCGTCGACGTTAAATAATGTGAACGTATATGTGCCAGAGTCGGTTGCGTACACATAACCACCTGTACGCAAGATCAGTATGCCATTTCGCCTATGCTTTACATGAAGGCTTACGATAGTTAACAAGAATGTAGCTGGTGCGTGAAGCAAAGCCGCCAATCTGTACTGATGCGTCCCCCTGACTGAAACTGAGTGTCCCGATCGCACCTGCTGTCCCGTTGCCCGCGAGGTTTGCCTTGCCATACGGCCGTTGGATGTACTGCGGATCATCCTGGCCATAATAGAACACACCAACTTCTACTCCTTGATTACCACACAATGTTGGAGTTGGATCCAGAGTGTATGTAACTGTAGAAGCGGGCAGGACGGATGTCGCCGTCACCGTCAGGGTCGATGCAGGCGCAGTGATAGTCTGGCCTGGTGCGGTGCTCACTACCGAAGAAGCAGGAATCGTGGTCAAATACGTTGTCGTCTAAAGAGTGAAGGGCGGTCAGTTGAAGTTATAGCATCCATCAGCTAGACAGGCTGTGCCCAAAGCATAGGCCTGTAAAACTTGGTTCTCAGGATTTCTTGATCTGTACTCACCACAGTTTCTGCAGGCAGAACGCTGAAGCTGATGCTAAGACTGACTTCCGTTGTAGTAATCTGCTGTGTCTGAACTAAAGTCTCGATGACAGACTGAGTCGAGATGATGGTTAAATCTTCAGTCAACGTGTAGGTTATCTCAGACGTCAACGTGGAAGCGGGCTGAGTGCTGACTGTGGTCAGAGTCTCTGTGATAGCGCTCTCTGTTGTCACAAAGATCTGTGTGAATGTCTCCCCAGGCGCCGAGCTGACGACTGTCAAAGTTTCCGCAGGGTACGTAGTTTCATAAGTTGTGGTCTGCTAGAAGGTTAGATGTGGAAGGGGGTTCGTTATGAGTTGTTCGACTCACGAAGGTGCTGGCGGGGAGCACACTAGTCAAAGTGCTAATGGAGAGCTCCGTGGTGGTGACGGTCGTGGGCTGAAGTACAGTCTGTGGAACCGAAAGTGTCACAGTTTCGGTAACTGGGTACGTCGTAGTCTCGGCAGGAAGGATAGTAGTAAGAGTGGCATAGGCGGTGGTCTCATATGTTGTTGTAAGTGTCGACTGCGGCAGGACCGAAGTTACAAGCTGGATAGACGATTCAGTGGTGATAAAAGTCGATTGAGGCAAAATGGAAGTTACAGTCCGGATCGAAAGTTCAGTGGATGCAGGAAGTGTTACCAGCTCAGTCTGTGGAACTGTGAGGCGGTAGGTAGTAGTTTCGGGGGCCTGCAAGCTAGTGACTGTGACATAAGCCGTAGACGCAAGTTGGGTTGTTGTGGAGACCACAACTTCTCCAGATAATGTAGTTGTGACTAGCAATGTGGATGCCGGGAAAGTGGTCTCATATGTTGTTGTGAGCGTCGCTTGAGGTAACAGTGAAGTCACAGTCCGGATTGACACTTCAGTAGATGCAGGAAGTGTCACTGGCTGGTATATGGTTGATCGTAAGGTGATGGGATCCGGAGTAATGACTAGCGTGCTGATCTGTAGCGATGCAGAGGCGGTAGTTGTCACGGTCTGCGTGCTGACAGAGGCCGAAGTGCCCTCGATCGTTGAAATGAACGTAGTGGTGTAGGTATAGCTGCTTGCTGGGGCGCTAAATGTGACGAATTGGGTTGATACTGGCGGCGTTGACAGAATCGTAGCAATTTGAACCGAGGAAGGATCCATCGTTGTTGTATCGGTCGTGTTCGAAATGACAGTGGCATTTTCGAGCCGCAGCGCTGAGAAGGTGGAGACTAAAGCCTGTCGCTGAGCAGATACGGCGCTGTAGAAAGTGCATTGGTCCTCACTGAAAGTGATTCCTATGCACTGCTCATTTGCACTGCATTGCAAAGTGCAGTCTTCGGCGGTATCTCGTTTCGTCAATCTATTGGCAGAGGCTGATAATATGGTACCGTTGAAGTTGGAGCCGCAAACGACCAGTATCTGCAAACCGGTACTATCCTCATAAGCTCGCCCGTCGTACTGTGGACACGGGCCGATAGAAGCGTCTGCTACACTGGTAGGAGCTGACACGACCGTTTCTGTAACCGTCTGCGTGGTTCCACCTGTGGTGTACACGGTTGACAGGCCGCCCGGAAAGGTGGCTACGACCCTATCTCCCCCGATTATAACGATTCGTGTCGTAAGGCTACTCGGCGCCGAAGCTGTAGACGAAGCGGAAGCTGTGAATGAAAGAGTAGGTGAAGGTGTGCCAGAGTTCCCAGGGCTTCTTGAAGCGGAAGCTGTTGACGAAGGCGTAGGTGACTGTAAGCTTGAACTCATGGAGCTGAAGGTGTAAGGAATAGACGATCCATCGCTTGATATCCATCCATATGTTGGGAGGCTCGCTGTCCGACTAGTCGAGCATGACTGGTAGACGACTCTGGTGATCGTTCGACTACCAACTGAAAGCAACATGTTAGTTCGTCTTCCCACTTCACATATAAGAGGCCCGTAGCTCACCTGGCGATTGTGCCGCACAAAGCCCGATTAGGCAGGCTACCGTTGAAAAGCGCATCGAGCCAAGTCAGTCCACTAATGCTAGTATGATGCTTTGAATACCGCTGCGGAGGTGGCAAATATACCACCAAATTCGTGGAGTGCTGCCATGTCGCGACCTGCATTCTTGTATTGAAGCGGCGCGACGTGATCGATGCTCTCTTGTAGATGCACAAGCTTCCAGATCTCGATCATGCAGTCCCCATTCCATCTTCATTCTGCAATTATCAGCATCTGGCAATTTGAGCCAAGCTTGACATACAGTCTCTCGTTCTGCTGTACGCTGTTCGCTCGTGAAAAGCTTCGGTCTATCTATCGCGGCCTTGACAGCCAAATCCTCTGTTTCGTGTAAACGTTAACGTTCTCATGTTCGAGAAGCTTCGTCAAATACGTCCCGAATCTCGGGCCGTCTTATTCCTCCGGCGCGCGTGGAATGCTTCGTTCGGCTTGAAGAATGGTAAGATTCTCGGGTGCCACAACCGCGTTTAGTAACTGGTCCTGGGAATGCCAAGCGTAAGATGCCACCAGTAAGGCCATGCCAAGCTCTAATCGTCAATAGCGAGGGCATACAGCACATTCCACGTTGTTACCGAGCAAAGGGAGAGCTAATAAGGCATGGGGAGAGCTAGCATTCTTACTATACTTACTAGTGCCAAAGTTGAAGACGTTTATCGTAAGCGCTAGAATGTTGCGTGAAGCGTGAGTTCGAGGCATTGTTCGTTTCTCCAGGAATGGGTGACACCTCTTCCTTGCAGTATCGAAAAGAGTTCGTCCATCGTTTTCGTTTCAAGGTGAGTACTTCGTGAACACAATCACTGGACTCGTTCAGGGTATCGCTTCCGTATGGTTCCGCCATATTTGGGGCTGATTCAAGCCATAAGAGTGAATGCCAAAGCCACAAAAGCGAGCAGTGTACTGCCCCAGCCCTGTTGAAGAGCCTTGCATAGTGACGGACCGGCGAGTGGTAGAAAATCATGTTTGCTGCAGCCGCAGAAGCTGCATGCAAAGGAGATGCATCGATGAGGTATGACTGCACAGGCATGAACACACATAGTGTTCCACGGCCTACCCAAGCTGTGCAAATGATCGGAACGATCCAGAAAACAGCTTCATCGGCGGACCAGCCACACCACAGGAAGTCGATTGGTACGACTAGAGATCCCGGGAGAAGAGGCAGGAGTCGGTATTCCGGCTTCCATTTTGAGTAATTCGTAACCATCCGATTGATACGACTCCCAAGGTGGAAAGTCCGATTGAACACCCGTCCCGAAACCCAGATAGGTGAGGCCTGAGTTGCTTTGCGTAAGATCGTAAGTACTTTCGAAAAGGTGCTCGAAGGAATTGGACAGCAAGTATGTGTACTTGTACGCTTCTGTCGATGTAACCGAAACAAGAAGATCGTTAGCTCGAGGGCATGGCCGTCCAACGTCAGGGTCCATCATAGAAGACCTAACACCACGGTCACCTCAACCAAGAATAAGATCCACTTCCTCTTGAGCGAGAGAATCCCAGGCTCCCTTCTCAACCCAGCCACAAGCCAGTCGATGGGCGACTCCATGTTCCCACTCGACCCAAAGAACAGACATGCGCTCCTCCCGCTTCAATGGAGGTCCGTAGCACCTGCGATCTTCGTTGAAGGTCTTTGCATAGTGGACACATTGGTTGATAGCAACCAGATCGATCGTCTTCCCGGTGTCTCTCCCGCCTGGACTCGCATCATTCGCCACCGGGGCAGGCCATGATTCTAACTGTTCATCCGTTTGTAAATGTAGTTTGCCAATGTCTGGCTCGTGCGGGCCATTGCGCAGTGTCAAGACATGATTATCTCCAAATCTTGTATCGATCGTGCGATGAGACCACATCGATACTTTCCATGTCTTGCAGAACAGGTAACGAGTCTGTTCTGGCATGTTGCCGGGCGTTGACTCGTCGACTTCAGGCACATCGAATGGATAATACCAAGTATCGCATTGTTTATCCGGCATGCCATGATGCTGATAAACGAATTTTCCGCATCCATCGGGGTACAACAATGCGTCGTCACCACTGGGGTACAACAATGCGTCGTCACCAATTTCAGGAGCCGCCAGACGAGTCCAGCCCTCAGGAAGAGCAGCGTTAACGTCTTTTCGACTCTCACGCTTCTCAAACCAAGTAGACTGAATTTTCCGACGAGGTTTTCCACTAGGGGTACTGCTCGTGTACCATTCAGTGATTGGGGTTGTCTCCTCAATGTAACGCAGCGACCAATTGATTCTGTTCGCTTCTCCATGTCGATGGTTGAACATCCCCTGCCACGCGACCCAAGACCAGCTTGGGAGGTCTGTAGCCGCGAAATTTATGCGGGAGGGTCTGCCGGTAGTCTGCCGCCTTCTCATATTCGTACTGGGCCATTGAGGCTGCCAGGCGAGAGCACAGTCGATCATCATCTCCGGAAGGCCATAAAGGAACCCACCCTCAAATGTTCGGCTTAAAGCCGTCAGAAGCCCAGTAATGGCCGCCAAAGCATCTTCGTCATATGTAAGCTCTCTCGAATTGTAGTAGCATAGCATGGTAGAGAGTGAGCTTAGATCCGGGAAGCCGGCCGCTAAGACCTTCGGACGAGTGTCAATATACGAGTTGATCTCGCTCCCTAGAGTCAGCTCCTCGTGCCAGACGCTACAACTGCATTGCCAATGTACCTCCCCTTTCATAAAAAGCAGTTTCCTGGGTGACATCTTGAATTCTTGATATGCTATTCGGCATCAGTATTTCAAGCCTTCACTCATAAGTCTAGGATGAGAAAACTTACTCCAGCCTCGTTTGTGATACTCGTGCGAGTGCTCCAGAGAGAAGCTACTCGTATTCCGGACGATCAACTTTTCCTGGTCCAGAGGAAAGACTCTTTGTTTCAATACCCTTGGCTCTGAAATGTTTTCCATGCCATTAATGCCATCTTCGCGACCTCCGTCTGCAGCTATGATTGTGAACAGAGCATTTGTGTAGATCGAAGTCATAAGGCTGAGCTGTCTGAAGGTGGCTGCAGAATCGCTTGCGTCGAAACATAGTGAGTCTGCCCAAAGGTAACGTTCGCCCAGAGCGGCAGTGAGTGACATAGCATGCTTTATCTTCAGCGGCAGTTTTGTCACTATCTCGGGTCTGTCTAGGACACCTTCTTGCTGCAGCTCTGTGTGCTCATACGTCGCCGCCGTATCAGTGGCAGAGCGGTAGCTGAGAGCCACGTAATCTCTTCCGTCCCTACCAGACATTATGCACTTCTTTTGGACATCAATGAGCCAGTCCGGGGTCGCTCTCGAAATTCTCAGAGGGTTTTCGCAACGAGCGCCGTGTGAATCCAGACACTCCCGTTTCCAGCCATTAACAATGTCAAGATCCATCCAATCCGGGTCAAGAATTCTACCAACTCCAGGATGGTCTGTGACATTGTCCCTTTTGGCTGCAATCAAGTTCCAACGCCGGTCTGGGCTCTTGGTGCAATACGCAGTCAAAGTTGTGCTGCGACCGGGTCCACCTCCCAGGAATTCAACAGTGCTGGAGGCCTCAAGCGGAGCCACAAGTTTGCTGCTGTTACATTGCTTCTCGAAATCTCTGATGATTCGAGTATGCTCCGGGCATGGTGATGCAAGCGCATCGTCGAACGTGCCTAGATCAATGATCTTTTTCTCGGCCTTTGGATCCGAGAACAATTGCCAGAGGTTGCTGCAGATCTCGCAGGAGGACATACTGATGGAGAAGGAAAATGGCGAGATGATTGATGGACTGTAAGCTCGGACGGATCAGAAAGAGACGTCGAAATGCGTGGTCACCAGGTCATATGCCTGCTGCCTGATCCTTCAGAAAATCCCTACCACATTTGGTCGATCCCGACACAAGCTACGGGGTGGCCATTCAAAAGCTTCATGACGAAACTCAGTTGTGTCAGAAGATTTCTTCGAGTGCCTGTGACATTTCAGCAGGCTCTTCTCGTTAATCGCCGATTCTGAGAGGTGCAGCGGTTTCCTCCAGTCTTGCCTCATCGAGAGTTGCCATGCCAGAGAATCCGGTATCAGCTCTGCTAAGCTTTCTCGAGGATAAGTCGTCTTCAAGAGCTGATGAATACTCGTGATATGGCTCTGACTGCCGCGAATGCTCCAGTTGGGGGCTGGCGGAGGTGTGATCAGGCGGCGCTCCTCCAGAAAAAGGGCATGAGGCTAATGCGAGGGAAATTTGGAGAAGTATTCCACTATCAGACGCGAGCAGACTGTGCGACAAGCCATCTGCCATAAACCTCGTCTTGGTTGGCTGGAGTCGAGGTACAGCTACGTCTGCAGGCAAGTCGGCTCAAAGATGAGGTCCACGCCAATGCCGCGATCAGCGAACGCTGTCTTGGATCGAGGCCATGCTGTAGGCCAGTGTCTGTAGAGTGAGGAGGAGTTTTTGTTGTAGATCTGGCGTCAACACGCGTCAGAAGTTGTTGGAGTTGATACATGTATTGTTGATGGCATCAAGCTTGCGTCGACGCGACTGGTGCGGAGAGGATTTATTGCGCTAGCGAACTGCTTAGGGTTAGGGTTGGGGTAGTCCCTACTGAATCGCTAATCGAATCCATCTCGAGGCAAAGCTCGCAACTTTAGGCATATAGAAACAGTATATCGCGTTGAATATTTATAGTTGCACGGCGATTCTGTTCCCCCTCTGATTAGATCGAGAGACTTGTTACTATGAATTCACGTAATCGTCTTTGATGTCAACAGGGAACAGTACATGTTCAGCACGTTGTCTTCTACACTTGCTCAGACATCACTTCCTGCTGCTAACGGTCTGAAGGATCCAATCGATTTACATATGCTTGTAGCAGTATCGAAACTCAACTTAGGTTATAGCGTGGGGATCGAAAGCTGCCGAGTGGTCCTCGGATACGGACAATTACGGATCTAGATCCCTAAGTCAGAGACACCTGGTATAGCTGAGCCTGGCTTCTCGCTATGTTGATGGAAAGTGAGAACCCCGTTGTTGACGAAAGAAGCAGGTGAAGTGAGTGAGAGATCGTCACCTCCTGCTCGCAAGGTTTTGCATGTGAACGGTACTATTTCAATAGAGTTCCCGGCAGCGGCCGGATCGCCGCAGTTCCGATAAGCACATCGCTGCTGTTGCTGTTTGCTTTTGCAGCCATTCTTGATTTTATGATAACACTGTGTTGCGCTGGATACAAAGAGGTGTTGGAACCTGTCCACACCGCAAATCACAAGACGCCTTCGTCATCAACAATCGGCCCGCCGCTCGTTCTGTACCTCCGAAGAGAGTCCGTACGTCCCCCACTACATGTACCCACGTTGTGCATGACATAGCTCCTCGAAAAAAGGTACCGACAGAAACAGAGACAGAAGCCCTTTCAATTCTTTCGCACACCTTCGCAACTCCACCAACGCAAACTTCCTACGCGACACACCTACACACCATGGCGCAGATCACGCTCAGTCCGCCCAAGGGCATCGGCAACAAGCGTGTAGCCATCATGACCTCTGGAGGAGATTCCCCGGGCATGAGCCCGTTTGTACGCGCTGCGGTGCGATATCTGCTCCACCAGGGCTGCGTACCTTACGCAGTCTACGAAGGATACCAGGGACTGGTAGACGGCGGCAATATGATCAAGCAAATGGCGTGGGATGACGTACGAGGATGGAGTTCAGAAGGAGGCACACTTATCGGTACTGCACGCTGCATGGCTTTCAAGGAGCGTGCTGGCCGACTAACAGCAGCCAACAACATGATTGAAAAGGGCATTGATGCTCTGATCGTATGTGGCGGAGATGGCTCTCTCACCGGAGCAAACCTGTTCAGCAAGGAATGGCCCAGTCTCATGGACGAGCTCGTGTCGACCGGCAAACGCAAGGAATCCGAAGTCAAACCACATCGCCATCTCAACATCGTCGGAACAGTCGGATCCATCGACAACGATCTGAGCGGTACCGATGCTACCATTGGATGCTACAGCTCGCTGCAGCGAATATGTCAGATGATCGACTACATCGAGGCCACCGCCTTGTCTCACCAACGTGCTTTTGTCATTGAAGTCATGGGTAGGCATTGTGGATGGCTTGCAATGGCATCCGCTGTCAGCTGTGGTGCAGACTTTGTCTTCACTCCCGAGCAGCCACCCTCCGACAACTGGGAAGAGGAGATGTGCACAGTCGTCAGGAAGCACCGTGATATGGGCAAGCGGAAGACGATTGTTATCGTGGCAGAAGGCGCTCACGACCGGAACCTGAAGCATATCTCACCAGGCATGGTGAAGGACTTGCTCTCAAACACAGTCGGATTGGATACAAGAGTGACAACATTGGGACACGTGCAGCGTGGTGGACCTCCTTGCGCTTACGACCGCATGCTGGCAGCTTTGCAGGGTGTTGAGGCCGTTAAGGCCGTTCTCGATGCTACTCCAGACACTCCCTCGCCGGTTATTTGCATTCTCGAGAACAAGATCGTACGCAAGAACCTCATGGAAGCCATCGCTCTGACACAACAAGTTGCAGCGGATATTGAAAGCAAGGATTTCGCAAAAGCAATGAAGGGACGAGACGCAGAATTTGAAGAGCTTCTCCAAGCCTTCCACATCACAACAGCGGCCGAGAAGGGTACTATGCTTCTTCCCAAAGAGCAAAGAATGCGCATCGGTATCATCCATGTCGGTGCGCCCGCAGGCGGCATGAACGCGGCCACTCGCGCAGCCGTAGCATACTGTCTAAGCAAAGGCCACACACCTGTAGCGCTTCATAACGGATTCCCAGGACTAGTGCGCCACCATGCAGACAAGCCTCTTGGTTCAGTCCGCGAGGTTTCCTGGCTGGACGCCGAGAACTGGGGTTCAAAGGGTGGTTCTGAAATCGGTACCAACCGTGATCTCCCATCTTCAGCAAAATGCGGCCTCGACAAGGTCGCGGAATGCTTTGAAATGTACTCCATTGATGCCTTGTATGTGGTTGGTGGTTTCGAAGCTTTCACAGCTGTTTCCGAGCTCCGACAAGGGCGAGAAAAGTACGAAGCATTGAAGATTCCAATGGTCGTTCTGCCCGCCACAATCTCCAACAACGTACCCGGAACTGAGTTCTCCATTGGTTCAGACACATGCCTCAACGCTCTAATCGAATACTGCGACTCTATTAAGCAATCCGCGTCGGCTTCGAGAAGACGAGTCTTCGTTGTGGAGACCCAGGGTGGTGCTTCTGGTTATATCGCAACCATCGCTGGACTGTGTATTGGAGCTCTCGCAGTGTATACGCCTGAAGAAGGTATTCATTTGAACATGTTGGTCGAGGATATCAAATTCTTGAAGGAGAGCTTCGAGAGGGACATTGGACACAATCGATCCGGAAAGATTATCCTACGAAACGAGAAGGCGAGCAAAGTCTACACAACCGAATTCATCGCGGAAGCCATCAAAGAGGAATCAAACGGAAAGTTCGACTCTCGATTTGCGGTTCCCGGGCACGTTCAACAAGGCGGTATACCATCCCCCATGGATCGCGTGCGTGCTGTACGTTTCGGGATCAAATCCTTACAGCACTTGGAGTCTTTCTCAGGCAAGACCAAGCAACAAATCGCCGACGATCCAATGTCTGTGACTGTGATTGGCATGCGTGGAGCGAGAGTGAAAGTTAGAGATATGAAGAAGATTGAGGACGAGGAGACTGATTGGAAAGACCGGAGACCCAAGGACGAGTTCTGGATGGCGCTCATTGATGTTGTTGATACGCTTTCTGGACGGCCGAAGGCATGTAGAACGCCTTTGCCTGGGAACACACCTATGCCTGGGAGTCCATCGATTCAGGCGAACAACGCTGATTGAGTTTGTATGATTGAGCGTACTTTGATGAGAATGAATGATAGAAAGAAGGCCGGATGATCCATGTCATAAAGCGCGGAAAAGGTGGGCGCGGGGAGTTTGTAGAGGTTCTGGAGATATCACATATTCTACATTTCAGCTTTTCAAATCTGCTGTTCGTCTCCTCGCAAGCCCTCGAATCGAGGTCAGGGTTGTGCTTGTAATACCACCGAACAGTGCGCTCTTATTGCGACAACCGCGTTCGCGTTCAAGGCCGTAGAGTAGCGCTTAATTCTGGCACAGTTGCTCGTCAACGTGGCGAAGAGTCCTCGTCTCCGGTGGCAGCGTTTGATAGCTTGTGTTGCTTTCTTAAGCGGTGTGTCCCTCGGGCCAGCACGAGAGTTTCCCTACTCACAAAGGTATATGTCTCTCCAGATGATCCGCCTCGAGCTGTGGTTTGTGTCTTCACGTTCAATCATAATAAGGAATCTTCAAAGCACACCATCGTGCTCGCCCGGTAGTCGCTTGACACGTTTCTGCTCCCAGTTATCAAGATCTTTCGCCGCAAGTTTCTAAGCCAGGTCAGCTTCCATGTATCTCCCACAGAGCATATTCAATCTTACATAGTACTCCTCAGCTAGATCAATCTTCCTCTTTTCCTTCCCGATTCCCAATTCCTCGTCCTTTGTCAATTGCCGCACTTTCCGGTCATGTCGTTCGTATCGTAGAGCTGTAGCGGGTGTGAGGAAGAAGCTCCCCAATAGCATTGTCGCAATAAAGGGCAGGCCAAAGAGTGCGAAAGGATGTCGGGCGAGAAGAGCTCGGTATTTGGCGGGGATTGTGGAGTTGTAGTTGCTTGAGCGGAACTTTTTGGAAGGAAAGACGGCCATTTTGAGCTGTCGAGGTGGAGAGTGATTGAGCTTGGAGGCACAGATGAAGTCGATGGAGACTGGATGCTTCACAGAATAAAGTGATGCCTGAATCCATGCCTGAAAAACGTGGCTCGTCCCGTCCCGGCTGCGCGTGCTCCAAAGTTCAACGCGTCTCAGGCAACACATCACTTTCGACTTCCACCAAAAAGTCTGGACATGAGATGAAAGACATCGCTCTCAGCCTGAAACATGGCTCGACGCACCGCAGCCGTCAATGGAGGCCATACCAACGGCGACGTGGCACCGCAATCCACTTTGGCTGCTCAAATCGTGCAGAATCAGACTCGACCCGCCACTAGCCAGCAGCTACCCGGCGAAACACCAAACATCCGGGAACTGCTGCAGGAGATCCTCCACAACCAAGCCACAGTCCAGGAGACGGACCTCAAAGTCAACGCCGAACTTGTCAGCGTTCTTATCCAGGCTGGGCTTGTACCTCTCACGACCGGAAATCCATTCGCCGACGAAGATGTACTCTGTTCGCTGGCCGTGGACAGCATGTCCGTCATTGAGGCCACCGTGAAGCGCCAACCAGAGGTTCTGATGGAAGAGGTTACTCAAGATGGACCCCAGCTGCTGCTAAGCCTACTCACAGCTCTGATAGCCCTCTGTGGCAAGCCGAAGAGCGAGAAGCTGCCGCTCAGACAGCTGCTGGAGTCTGCTCTCATAGCTTTCCAAACTTCTGTCAGCCTTTGGCCTCAAGCTCGGACTCTACGGGAAGTCATTCAAGAATGCGTCGATGGTACGTGGAATGCATATACTGGTAAGTGGACCTTTTACTCATCTCATTCTTACAGACCTCCTTCTCGCTCTCGAAGACCTGCCAGCGCCAAATGCAACTTTGAGCAGCAATCTGCCTCCTGCAAGAAGTGTGGGTAAGCTTTGGCCGCAGTCGGAGAATTCGATTACTATGCCGCAAGGACATACAATTACGGTGAACAAGACATCTCACGCTTTCGCCATTACTCTAAGTCTGTCTCAAGTGGCTGGACTTGACAAAGTATGGCAGCAGGAGATCTTTCTTCGCCTGCAACGTCAAGCAGTCATTTTCAAACCTCAGCTCGAAGGCGCGGAGCTCTGGGAGTCTTCCATCGAGCAGTTGCTTCGTCTTCCACGCAGCTGGCCACTACTGGCATCTCTACTTCACGATGCGGCTGTCATAAAGCCATCAAATACGCCGAAAATGTCGACCAAGTCGTTACAACAGCTTCTGGCTCGGGCTCTTCTCGAAAGTCTCAGATGTGATGGTGAGAAGTCTAGAGATGTGCTAGTGCCGGCGCTACGTCCTTTCAGCACTGTTGAAGTTTGGTCGAATCTGGACGAAGACCTCAAGATTGCAATCACGACTTGGTACACTCGCTTCGGTTCGCAAGAACAACCGCCAGAGCACGTCGTTGCTATGCGCAATGGACTGGAACAAGACAGTGCTATGACGGACAGTGACTTTACCACGGCCTTCCAGGAGTTGAGCGTATGTCCGGCACACCCGGCACGAACGCAGCGACGAAAGCGACGGAAAGTGTTGATGGAAGATCCAGAGTCTCGACGCCTTGCGCTTTTCCGCAGGACAACTTCGCTCTTCACCGGCGTGGAAAGCGTTGACATCTCGTTGATGCCAGAGATTGCGCCTTCTATATACGCCAAACTATCTGAAGAGGACAGATGTGCTGTGTGGAGGTGTCTTATCGAGTTGGCGGCCCACGATTTCGAGACCACTCAAGCCACGGTATCACGGCTTCTGGAGACTCCAGACCTGCGCAACGACCAAAGACCACGCGTGCTCTCCGCTATTGCGGTCAAGGCATTGGTGCAGCGAACAGAAGATGCGGCATACTCCGCTCTGGAGACTTCGCAATTTGGCAAGTACTGTCTTGCGGGCATTAATAGTTCCCTGCGAGAGTTACGAATTGCAGCTGGCTATCTTCTCCCTTGCTTCCTGCGAGGTGATCTTCCCGAGGATACAAAGGAGCAAAATCGGAAATATGCTCTACAATCACTGCGCGTTCTTTCTGACCGAGATGTTGCGAGTGAGCAAGAGACGCTGATCCTAGCGTGGGGCCAGATTGCAATCTCGTGTAGCGATGAAGAGCTCCAACTTACCCTTCTTCGACTTGTGGACTATCTGGGACACCCAAACCCTCTTGTCGTAGGGTATGCCTTCTCCGAGATTGAGTCCATCTCGATGGCCAAAGGCAAACGGCCACCGGATCTATTTCAGTCTTTCTGGCGCTCAGTCGCGGTCGAGGTTGTTAAAGATCTCGGTTCTAAGCCGCAGAAGACTCAGCAGTTATGCGACCTCCTGGGCATGGAAGTTAATGCTTTCCTCGGGCATACTGAGCGGGCGACTCTACCAACACTTGTGTTGACCAAGAAGAAGCATATCATCGAGAGAATTGCACTCGCTCGTTCGAACGGCAGCACTGCCACAGACGTCTGCATGCAGCCACGAAGCAATCTCGCCTCTATCCTCACCAAGCTGCTTAGCCAGCCCCGAGCGGATGCCGAAGACGCCGCACTCGCCTGTCTGGCAGAAGTTGCACCTGAATTCCGAAACACTCAGATAGTTGATCTGGTGAAGCTGGACCCTGTACTCATAGCTTGCGAGATGCTGAAGCACTGCGGAGAAGAACAGGCGAACGAGAAACAGGCGAACGAAGAACAGGCAAACGAAAACGAAGACGAAGACGAAGACGAAGATGAAGACAAGAAGCTGATGGCCTACCAGGCCTTCCAACTGGTCGCCAGTATCGCGGATCGTAATCCCGGACAGCGGAAGAAAGGTACCAGGAAAGACCTGGAAGCTTTTCTTGAGAACCATCTGCTCGGAATTCTTACGCACTTCTCTACAATGCTCGAGATTGGACCCACGCCTCAGCCGGCTTCAGAACGCATACGCTGCCTGAACGGCATGATCGAGATGTTTGTCTTGACTCAAGGACGAGTATCTGTTGCGCTGCCGCAGATTAGGGCTTGCCTGCAGTCTGCGCTGGAGCAGGAGGATACAAGAGAGATTGCATTTGATGCATGGCTTTCGTTGATCCCGGTACTTGATGAGGAGGATGTCAAGACCATCTTAGATGAAACGTTGGTGATCATCATACGACACTGGTCCGCTATATCGCCCACCCTTCATCAGAAGACGCACCAGATGCTGGGCAAGCTGGTAAAGGTACACCAAATGATCTTCCAGGATAACATCATGACTCTACCTTCCCTTCACGGCGTGCCACTGCTCTCAAAATTCGCGGCTGAGTTTGATCGACTGAGGAACTCCGAGAGTGTCGAGAGTCAAGCAAGAGCCTTTGCTCGACGTCTACGAGTTGACGGCGACACTTTGGTGTTCCAGACTTTGACTGAGCTTGTCATCTTTCTAGATACAAACCAAGAGTTTATACATGATACAGCAGCGAGTGAGCATCCTTCGGTTGTTTTGTCCGACCTGGTCTGCGCTTTGCTGGATGTGACTGTCCGCAACACAGCACCTGAGGCGGCCGAGCTTTGTGGCCGTGCCCTCGGTATCATTGGGTGTCTTGACCCTAACCGAGTTGAGGCAGTCAGGAAAAAGCGACAACTTTTAATTCTGTCAAATTTTGAAACAGCGGACGAGTGCGTTGACTGGATCGTGTTCTTCTTTGAAGACGTCCTCGTCAAAGCGTTTAAATCCGTCACCAACGCCCGACAGCAAGGCTTCCTGGCATATACGATGCAAGAGTTGCTCAATTTCTGCGGGTTCAGAGAAGCTGAGATTTCGCGGCTACGAAGTACTCAGCCTCCCGACACTCTCAAGCGATGGGATAGCCTTCCAGCTCATGTGCGGGTGACTTTGACGCCGCTTTTGACATCAAGATATCTGGTGACGAGCAATAGCGAAGTCACTGTACCGAAACGGAAATACCCCAGCTTCAATCCGGAATATTCCCACAGCCACTGGCTGCGATCCATGACCACGGATTTGCTCTTCAAGGCGAAAGGAGACAATGCCAAAGCTTTCTTTCCCCTGCTCGCCCGCATTCTCAGTGGGCAATACTTGGCTATACCTAGATTCATCTTTCCCTACGCGGTATTGAATGTGGTTCTCGGCGGCACAGTTGCGGAGATCAAAGGCATCACGGATGAGTTCTTGGAGATTCTGCAAGCGGAGCCACAATCACAATCACTCTCACAGCAGGAGACTGTTCGGCTGTGCAGTGAGAATGTTTTCGCTGTCCTGGACTACACTTCCACTTGGCTACGAGAGAAGCGAAAGAATCTTTCAGAAACACGAACAGCCGCATACAAGACTGGACAGTCGCCCAATGAGTTCGACGAAGACAAAGCGATGGGACAAATTGAGACCATAGAGAACTTTCTGGCCTCAATTCCTGCCCAGATCGTGGCTCATCAAGCAATGGCGTGTCGGTCTTATTCCCGCGCGCTCTTTTACTGGGATCAACACATCCGCCAAAAGCGCTCCATCATCCCCACCAAGTCATATGTCGGGGACGATGAGGAGCTCTTTACCACGCTCCAGGATATATACTCCCAGATTGACGAACCAGATGGACTGGAAGGCATTGCTGCACATCTCCCTTCGGTGAGGGAATTGCAGACGGCCATCAACCATAAAAAAGCTGGGAGATGGACTGCTGCCCAAGCTTGGTTCGAGTTGCAATTGGCGGAAGAGCCCGACAATCCCGAACTTCAGTATGATGTTTTGGAATGCCTTCGCGAGACAGGACAATATGCCCCACTGTTGAGATATACGGATAGCTTCTTTGAACTGGAGTACTTTGATATCGAAAAGGCATCCCGAGTAGGGCAGATGCACCTTCCGCTGGCGGCCGAAGCTTCCTGGATGACAGGCACTCTGAGGTCGCTCGAGCATCGTTTTGACCTGGCTCGGAAGGTCACGAACCCAGACTTCAATATCGGTATCGGGAGATTGTTGCTGCATGCCTCGAACCGGCAAGAATCGTCCTTTGAGCAGGAACTTCACGCTCTGCGCAAATCAATTACTGATGGTCTGTCGGTGGCTGGAACGGATTCTCTGCAAGCTTGCCACAATGAAGTCTTCAAGCTACACGTACTGTACGAATTGGAGGCTTTGATGCGTGTGAGTCCTGAGAACGTCCCTCAGTTGATGAAAGCATTGGACAAGCGATTGCACGTCATTGGCTCGTATGTTCAAGACAAGCAGTACCTTCTTGGTGTTCGTCGCTCCGTCATGGCTCTGCGAGGCGACGAGGTCTTCTCCCGGCAACGATGTGCAGGTCTTTGGCTCACCACGGCAAGGCTCGCCAGACAATCGAAGAACACAAGCTTTGCTCACCATGCAGTGCTCAATGCATCAGCATTTGGCGACCATGGAGCGAGGCTTGAGGAGGCTAGACTTTTGTGGCACGAAGGTCATCAGCGACAAGCAATTCTGTCACTGGAAGCGGCTTTGAAGAGCAACATCTTTGATGCAGCAGACTCTGATCCCGAATACAGCTTGAGTAACCACTTCACTACCAGTCTAACAGCATCCGAGCCCATCAACGGCCACCCTCAGAACGCTCTCACAGGCAAAGCTTTGCTACTTCTCGCAAAGTGGCTCGATGCTTCTGGACAAAGTCAGACTAAGGATATGACTGATAGGTACCAACTGGCAGCCCGGCGGCATCAGAGATGGGAGAAGGGACATTACTACCTTGGGAAGCACTACAGCAAGCTCCTGGATGCGCAGAAAGCACTGCCAAAGGAAAAGCGAACTCAATCGTTCATGACGGGCGAGTTGTCGAAGTTGGTAATTGACAACTCTCTACGATCGATTCCCTTTGGCAACAAGTACTGGCATGAGACCCTCCCTAGAGTACTTACCCTGTGGATGGAGCTTGGAACCGATGCATTGGTGAAGGCGCCAAGAGAAGACCAGGCCATTACAAACAAACGCGTCAAGTCGCTGGAGGCTTGCAACAAGCAACTTCAAAAGTACTTTGAGAGAGTGCCTCCGTACGTCTTCTATCACGCTCTGCCGCAGCTCATCTCCCGCATTACGCATCCACATCCGGACGTCTGGCTGCAGCTACGCAACATCATCCTCCGAATTACGACCGCTCACCCAAGTCAGGCATTGTGGAGTCTGTTCTCTGTTGTGAAAGCTACCGATCGGGTGCGAGTGGAGAGAGGGAATGATATCCTCAATCGTCTCAAAGAACCATCAAAGAGCAAGTCCAAGTCTGATAGTAACACTTTACCGGATTTGCGAACGTTGATTCACCAAGGCCAGCGATTATCTGATGGCTTGCTCAACGCCTGCGAGCAATCAGTCGAGGCACGAGCTGTACACGTGAGCTTGAAGGGCCTTGGTTTCAATATGAAGCTTGCGCCTAGCAACCTCGTCGTTCCTGTCGAGGCTACGCTGACAGCTTCTGCGCCGGGTACAGCGACCAGCGAGTCGATTCGAAAACACAAAGCTTTCACTCAGGATAAAATCACGATCGCGTCTTTCCTTGACGATGTTCTTGTCTTGAATTCTTTGCAGCGACCCAAAAAGGTCACTCTCCGTGGTTCTGATGGCAAACAATATGGCCTTCTCTGCAAGCCAAAAGATGATTTGCGCAAAGATCAGCGTCTGATGGAGTTCAATGGCATAATCAACCGAGCTTTGAAGAGGAATACTGAGAGCAGCAAGCGGCGACTTTATATCAAAACTTACGCCGTCACGCCGCTCAGCGAAGAAAGCGGTACGATTGAATGGGTGGAAGGCATCAAACCTATGCGTGACATCCTGCTGAACATTTACGCCCGCAAAAGCATTCGGCCAAATTACAATGAGATCAAAAAGGAGCTGGACGTTGCCTCTTCCTCTCGCAGCAACGCTCATATCTTCGAAGAGAAAGTCCTTACCCAGTTTCCCGCTTCCATGCACGAATGGTTCACGGAGACATACCCTTCACCTGACGTCTGGTTTGCCGCTCGCTTGCGATATGCGAGGACAGCAGCTGTGATGTCCATGACCGGCCACATTCTCGGACTTGGGGACCGCCATGGCGAGAACATTCTTCTGGAAGAAGGATCTGGCGGAGTCTTCCATGTAGACTTCAATTGCCTCTTCGACAAGGGTCTCACATTTGAGAAGCCAGAGCTTGTGCCTTTCCGACTCACCCACAACATGGTGGATGCCATGGGCTCTTACGGCTACGAGGGACCTTTCCGCAAGTCCTCCGAGTTGACGCTGGGATTGTTGAGGCAGGAGAAGGATACTTTGATGACTGTTCTGGAGACTTTCTTGTATGATCCGACGACGGACTTTGTGGGTGTCAAGAAGAAACGTTCAACCGCGGGAGTTCCAGAGACCCCGGCTGAGATTCTGGAGAGTGTGGCTACCAAGTTGAAGGGATTGTTGAGTGGGGAGACTGTGCCGCTGAGTACGGAGGGGTATGTTGATGCGTTGATTACGAAGGCTACTGGTCATTTTGAGCTGGCTAGTATGTATATTGGTGAGTCTTTCCCTCGTTTGTGGCTGGAATCTTGTGAGCATGTGAGGCTAACGTGGTTTCAGGGTGGTGTTCCTTCTTGTGAGAAGGTGAGCTCTTTTGCTCTGATCGCGGCGGCTCAACTCTCAACGTCTACATCGCTTCCATGAGTATTGGCGCTGAATGCATGATACATTAATAGGGAACCCTAGGTGTTACGAACTGAAGCCCTACAACACAGTCGATAAAGCTCCATCTGGAAAACGTGGACAGTCATGTTCTGTCATAACGGTTGATCAAAGCCCAACATCCGCTCGTTGAAAGAAATATCACAGCTCTTGCTCGTGCCCTCGGTGCTTCATCTGCAAGTACTCTTTGATACCTCCTTCCTCGAAGGCCGCTGCTCGCGACACAACAAAAGCGGGATCAGTCGATATGTCTCTCGTACGCAGGAAATCTACCGAGGCGCCGTTGGAAAAATGCTCGACCACAACCTCTCTCAGCAAGTCCTGCATCTTCTCATTGTCCGCACTTTCGCCCATGAGCAGCACTGCGTCAACACGGTACTTTCTATTCTTATGCGTTCGCTCGAATTCCGCGATCATCGATGGCTCCTTCATCCATGACGGTGTTTCATACAGAGAACCGCAAAGCAGGTTCAGAGCAGATTTGAAGTCTTCTGCGAATGTCGAGGTCTCGTTGCCGGAATTCTGAGAGATCTCTAATGCGTCGTGATTGAGCGTATTGGATTGAGTGCATGCCTCACAATCAATAAGTGTGCATCCGTTCGTCCACAGCGAAGCCGACAACGATACGCGGGTGAACTCAACAACCAGGGCCCTCTCTTCCGTGTACGGAGTGAAGGGAGGATGTATCTCATATTCACACAGATCGCCTCCTAAGCCAAGGCCCGGAAGGGCCACTTTCGCGGAATGAGCCAAGAAGTCATGGCTGTCAACTTTCATGCTGCTCAAGGCAGATCCAACAAAACGCTTCATCAAACTCCAGTCCGGAGTCTTGCAATTGTAGGTCGTGGTGGCGACCGAGTTGACCTTTGTCTCGAGGGCGGACTCTGCAGCGCTGATGAGTGCTTCCAGCATGGGTGCGAGTGGATTTACCGGCTGAACAGTTTTGATCGGCCAGTGGTGACATGCTTTCGCTGGGAACGGGCAGAATCTGGGCGCAACAACCGTTCGCGTCTCGTTCTGCTGTCCAAGCATGAAGTTCTTATAATGCTCGTCGCCCTCGATTTTGGCAATGTCGATATAGCCGGTAAATTGAGGATCGCTTCCGCCGTTTATAAATCTTCGGCCTCTCTCTGGGACCATTTGGGCACTTATGGTTCTAGAAGTATGTTAGCTGCGTCAGATGATAAAAGATACTCAACGCTGATGCAACGCACCCATAGCCACCTGATAAAGAGATGCCGAGATCATACTGGGTCCCATTGCCCATGCGATCATCGTAGCTCGCGGCGCCAAGGCCAAGCAGCGTGAACAGAGCGACGAGCAAAGTAATGAGCTTCATTTCCCTCTGCGTCGCCGAGATAGTTGTCTTCGAAAGTCCTTCACGGAATGCACGGATGCACGTTATCGTGCGATCAAGGATTAACAGTGAATCAGATGACAAGAAAGGAAAGCCAAGTGTGCTTGTGAACGTGCTTGTCGAACTTAGTCGTCGTAGGAAGAAATTCCAGCTGTGGTTTATATGGATGGAATGATTCACAATTAGCTTCGCGATGAATTTGAAGACCAAGAACTTTCACTACGTGGCGAAATAAATGCAAGCGCGAACCTTATGAAAACCTGGTACACTAATTCGTGGCATCACCTCTTTCCCTCTCTGCGAACGAATGTTATGCTATGGCACACAGCACATATCTTGCTTCAAAAAAGCTTTCCCGGACCAAGAGCTCAACACACTACAGTGTATTCGCACCGCAGAGCAGAGTTCGAACAAGGACAAGTTCCTCATGATTTGAGATCATAGATGTGCTACAACTTCGGGATACTGAGACTACCTGCTGAGATCACGGCCAGGACTGCACTTCTACATAGTTGACGCTGTGTATCTAGAATCAGGTATGTACTGCAAGATTATCGGCAACGCCAGTCCGCGTACTTCGCACATGTTGGGCAACTTGAAATTTTCACTCAATCCAGATTTGGTCGTACCACATGCCGTGTGACTTCAAGACGGCGCCTCTGCCGAAAGGCAAACGCTCGACACGACATTGTTCAGGAGTGTCGCTTCTGTTGCTCCATTATCATTGCACTACGCTCAGCAAGATGTTGAAGCCTGGATCAATGTTATCCATGCTAAAGAGCGGTCAAGGACCATTCATCCGTGCCACATCAGGGTGGACATCCGACCAGCAAAGTCGCTGACTCTGATAGGTGTCTACAAAGTTTCGGCCTGGCCATACATTGGCATTGAAAGCACCAGTAAGGTAAGATGTCTTGGAATGCCTCGGGAAACCCATCATCTGGCCCTCCGTTGCATCACGCAACCTCAAAAAGACCCATTCTGCTATGGTGCAGCAAGGTCTCTCCTGCATTTGTGCAGCGTCACAGCTTCCCGAGAAACTCTACCAGCGGACGCTATTTCGTTCCTCCAGAGGCAGTCAGTTCGTGGACCGTGACTCCTGCTGCCATACATCCGTCTCATATACCTCACCATACTTGGTGCTTGATAGCTTGTGTAGGCGAGTTGAACCGTCTCCATTGTCATACCAGCACAGCAATGTTTCAACGTGTAGCGATTCAACACAGCTACATTCACATTTGTACTCGTTCAACAATGAGCACACTGAGTTCGATGTCGCAGTGTCGAAAGTGCCCAGACTTGAGTACTACGTTCCGTCATGTTTGATTTACCGTGCTGACCATTCCGTATAACAGAGCATGTTCCTTCCTTTGAAGAAATCCAGAAAAATTCAGTTCGAGTACTGTTCCTCGCATATTCCTCGCTGAAAGTCGTCCAGTTGACAATATCCACTCACAAACACCTTCCAAACCCTGGTTCATCCATTTGAAATGTATTTCCCTTGGATGGTCCTGGCGTCGACACTAATGACTGCGATTGCAACTAGCAACTCCCACGAACATCAACATGATCTGCTCAACAACATCGAAACCCTCCCTGACACCTGTTCTACCCTGGTGCCCACCGAGGACTGTATGAAGTCGTGGAATGTCGGGCTAGGAGCTTACATAGTCTGGGCTGCTGACAACAGTGGGTATAATCGAAAGTATGAGCCTCGTGACGAAGATTGACTGTCAAAAAGGATGCAGCGACTTCAAAAAAAGCACCATTGTAACAGGTATGTTGCACTCGTCGCATCTTACGTTCTGTTTTGCTGATGACCGTACAGCGCTCGAGAATGCCAGAGACATGTTGGACGGCATCAAGGACTGGTCCGGCTCAAAGACCAGAGATAGCTATTCACTCCAGTACTGGATCGGCAACGACTGGAGATCGTTTGAAGACCGTATGAGGGATAACATCTATCACGCCTCGAACTTTACCATCAGCAACGATTATCACAACTACATGCTCATGCTCAGCTGCTATGATCCCAACGATATCTGCCAGAAGTATAACAGTGCTCGGAAGCAAGCTGGCGGCTTCGCATGGACCACAGGCTTTTACATTTGGAAACTCGGGCACATCACCTTCTGCGACCCATTTTTCTCACTGCAAGACGAAAGTGGAAAGAGAGAGGAGCTCCAAGATGGTTACCGTCGAGACCCTGACTATTTGAAGGACATGTCCAACTACAACACTCTTGGTCAGTTCTTTATACACGAGCTATTTCACCTCGAGAGCACTTGGACTGGTCATCCCAATATCACGGACCAAGAACTTGATATTGGTAGTACTAGGACCATCAGGGCCTACGGACCAGTGAATTGCCGGAAGTTGGCAAAACAACAACCTGGAACTGGAGATACGACGAATCGTGGCGCGACAGTTACCACAGTGAACGCAGATAGTTATGCCATGTTCATCAACGCGGTATACTGGTGGCAAAACACTGGAGAATTCCCTCACGCCCCCAATCTGCCACCCGATGCTTCGTCGCCACCACTCATGATAATGCCACATCTCGACCTGAGTGAAGGCGATGTGTCAGACGAAAGCCTCGAAGCTCAACTTGAGGAAGTCTTCAAAGACTACCTTGCAGCTGAGGACGTCTCCGACCAATCCATTCCATTCGATCTCCCGTCCACAGACGTCAATGCTTGCCATGGTGTCAGCGGTGACTACTGGATTAACAATCCTGCACTCGCAACGGAAAACATACTTACTTTCTGCGGGCAATCGAATAAGCTGGTTGTATACAACGAAGGAACATTGGATGAGCTATGGTTGTCCATCACCAACTTCAACGACGATTCAGCGGGCCCCAATGACTCTCCCGATTGTTACATCCGGTTTGGTGGCAATGTCATTGACGGTTGCGACGGTAACGACCCAATCAACAACCCACACAACCACAAGTTCGGCTCAAACTACTTCACGGCCGACGGGTGGGAGTACGCCATGCACCCGCTGAATGAAAAGATCAACGAAGTCACCTGCGAGGTCAGGTACATGACAGGCTATCGGGATCGATTTGAGATTCGTGGAAAGAATCTGCCCGACGGACTACTCGGCGCCAATCATAGAGTTTGACTTATGACTGACTTTGACTTGGAGGGGGAAGTCAAAGTCATACTTTGAATAGTCATGAATAGTCAACTAGTCAACTAGTCAATGTGTTCATCCGGGGAAAGTACGGGGAGTACGGGAAGTACGGGAAATCTATGTTAAGGGTTAGGATTAGGGTAGGAAAACAAGTATATAACGCCAGCTACGTATATGTTTTGCAAGTTATAAGTACATAGAACTGTATCTTATACACATATTTAAATTGTTTTCATATAAAATCTAGTTTGTAGTATAGATATAGTATATTACCCGCTTTTTTAGTAAAAATTACCTGTTCTAGAAGATGAACCCCTAATCTTAATAAGCTTAGGTGAATGTTCAACTTTCTTAATAGTATTCCTAATAACTTTACGATAACACATCGCAAATTTACGAAATTTAGCTTATTTTGTAGGCAAAGATTACATTATTTGTATAAGCTATGTTGAAAAGTATATAAAGCCTATTGTTGTAGCTAAAATCCATAGCGGAGTTGTAAAGCCTAGGGGTCCGCTTAGCATTATAGCGGGAGGGGGAGGCACGCATCTCGGCGGGGGAGTAGGGGAGAGACTTTACGGGGGTAGTCTGCGGGGGTAGTTTACAGAGGCATTTTGCGAAAGCGGGTGTCTCGGGGAGAGTAGGCATCTCGGGAGAAGGGCGGGATCGGGGCATATCGACGAGGTATGACTTTGACTACAAGTCAACTAGTCAATGAACTACAAGTCAAAGTCAAGTCATATATGACTTGTTTGACTTTGATTTCTAGTCAGTCAAAAGTCAAACTCTATGGCGCCAATGGCGAAGGCCTGCAATCGCAGCTCGCCGCCTGTGTTCCTGGATCTTTGACGGACTGGTTTTTCGAGTTCACTCCCGATGATTGCTGCTTCCAGTGGCATGCTTCTGGTGAAGTACCGTTTGGGCACAAGGAGTGTGTTGGGCAATCGCTGGTGTCCGTTGGCGCTTCCAGCATGGGTAACTGCTACGGCAACGGCTGATGCAGGCGATGGTGCTTCTTGCATGGATAACCTTTATGGTGACGGCTGGTGCTGGCGATGGTGCTTCTTGCATGGATAAATTTTATGGTTACGGCTGATGCAGGCGGTGGTCGGTGGGAGGACCCTTTTGGGAACTGCTTTGTCGTGAAGAGGCTTCTCACTGTACATCGCTGAAGTATCGAGTATAATTCTGAGTTGAGCAAGTATCACTGCTTCATGTTTCGAGACAAAGGTTGTGAACAATGCCTTGGTGCTCGCGGGTGTGAGACAAGCTGCTGTCAGATACTGCAGATGAGTGCGTCAAGATCAAGTTACACCAGCAGCTAGAGCTGATCGTGCCACGAGGAGGCTGTGGATGTTGAGTTCGACACACAAATGCTATCCATGACCAAGGCCTACCTGCCAACTTGGTAGTACGGGCAGACTCACAGCTCACCTGCCGCTAGGTACTCAACGCATTTCCGCCCATGTAGAGACTAATATGCCCGAAAGGTAGCTTCAGCTGCTGATAATCGCTGACATGGCTCGTGATAGAGAAATATTGCGTGACGCAGTGACTACAAATCAAGTTGTCGGAATAGCATGACGGCTATTCGTCGATTCGATGTGATCAAAGTCTTGAAGTTGTCCGGCCTGGCTTCAGCTTCCAGTAGATGAGACATTATAGAAACTCGCATGTCCTTGTTGAGTGGGACGTCCCTCAATAGTCCTCTAATCAAGTAACGAGTGCCTCCTCTAAGAAGCTAAGAAAAGAAACTTGGAGCTAGTGCGGCAAATTCTCGGCACTGCAATCGATGTGAATGATTTATTCCATGCGCTGAAACCAAGAATACTGACACTTTTGATCAAGAACACCACTTCCACATCTTGCTGGCGAGACAGACAAACTCCCTGCCTGAATTCGATTGCAAGCTGTGCTCATCAGATACAATATGCAAACCAACGCAGCCAATATCATCATCTTTCCTCTGAGTCTACGCCAGCAAGAAACTTTCGACTCGAGAAACGACATGCCACGCTGAACGGACTGGCATACTCGAGTCATTCACTTGAAGAACTTCACTCGGCGATTTTCTTACGTCACCAATCCCTTTCGGAACTGGCCGCTTGGCGATAAGAACCAAGCCCACGCTAAATGTGCTTATCAAAAATGATCCTTGCTGATTGCCCTAAGCCATTGGCGGTCAAGCGGACCCACTTGCCACGACTTCAAAGTTGATACTTTGGAGATGGGCATCCTCTCTTCGACATCTTGCAACATTTTGCTTTGTTTCAGCTGTTCAAAATGCGAGCACTCATTTCAAGAGCATTGGCAGTAAGCGGACTGTTGTCCAGTGTTACTGCCAGCTATGAACAAATCATAAAACCGAAAGTTTTCATCATCTCCATGTTGTAAGCTCTACCAGCATTTCCCACATCCAACAACATGCCCAATACTAATCCATCTCGAACAGCTCCCCCGAAGCCGAAATCTGGTACGGAATCCCAGAATTCGACCTCCTAGCAAACAACATCACAGTCCCTGGCCTCTCAGTACTCTTCCCAGACGTCCACTGCACCGCCAACGGAGAGATATGCCAATTAACCACCGGCGAGTCCGAAATCAACGCAGCAACAACCATAGCCTCACTAGTCCGCTCTCCCCGCTTCAATTTAACCTCAACATACTTCATGATTGGCGGAATCGCAGGTGTGAATCCCGAAGTAGCAACCATCTGCTCCGTAACATTCGCCCGCTACGCCGTCCAAGTCGCTCTCCAATACGAATTCGACATTCGCGATATCCCAAAAAACTACACTACAGGCTATATCCCTCTCGGCGCCTACGCTCCCGACCAATACCCAACCTCAATCTACGGCACAGAAGTCTACGAACTAAACCAAGACCTCCAAAAACTCGCCGCTAGCTTCGCCCGCAAAGCAATTCTCAACGACAGCGACACCGCCATAGCCTACAGAGCCCAATACGCCGCATCCCCAGCCTACGCCCCCGGAGCAGCCGCCCCGTCAATCGTAGAGTGCGACGTCGCGACTTCGGACGTGTATTTCAGCGGCGATCACCTTGCTCAGGCTTTTGGGAATTATACGAAACTTATCACGAACGGGACTGGGAATTATTGTACCACGGCTCAGGAAGATAATGCTTCTTTGGAAGCTTTCTTACGCGCTGCTGTGGATTCTGTAGTGGATTTTTCGAGGATTATCGTTATGAGGACTGCTTCTGATTTTGATCGGCCTGCTCCTGGGGAGGCTGCGATTTTTAATTTGTTGTATTCGGATCAGGGAGGTTTTGATCCGGCTGTGAGGAATATTTATTTGGCGGGGATTCAAGTTGTGGAGGGGATTCTTGGGGGTTGGAATGAGAGGTTTGAGAAAGGTGTTAAGCCTGGGAATTACATTGGTGTGTCTTGGGGAGTTTGGGAGAAGACTGAGTAAAAGCTAACACGTGTGGTGTACAGGCAATATCTTCGGAACTTTAGGAGGGACGCCAAATTTTGGGCCCTATATAAACGGCAACAGGTAAGTCGACACGATTCCTCTTGTGAACAATTTAGCTAACATACCTGTTCATTCAGTCCAACAGTAGCTAAGCGCAGTGTGCAACGTGGCATGAAAAGTAAAAGGGGTGCTGTGACTATTGGACCTAAGCCTTGAATGCTCCAGAATATATCAGGGGACAGAAGATTATCAGACATCGAAGCAGAAACATAGTACCAAGTAACTGAAAACCATTCCATCTTCGCTGAACGGTTTTGGCTTCGGGTCGGGCGGACGAGCAGTTTGAGCGAGCAACGAGCTCAACCTGCCTACCCGCCCTCCCCTCCGACCCACCATCCCCTGACATATCTATTCATTCAGTCCGGTAGTAGCTGAGCGCAGTGTACAACGTGGTATAAAAGGTAAAAGGAGTGCTCTTGCTATTGGACCTAAGCCTTGAATGCTCTACAATATATCAGGCCAAAGGAAAAAGCGGCCTTAAGAACTTGATTAGTTTCCACCTTTTAGATTAGATAATGAATGCCCAACCCAGCATCGTAATGAAATTCCTTCTACCTTAGTATCTAAGAAAAAAAAAGAAAAATCTTCGACCAGAAATATCTCGTCATTGACATTCTAAGAAAACTCATCTTCGCGGTTTTCAGCTTAGCAATATCCAATATCTCGCCTCAAGAGCAGAATGTGCCATGTTTCTCCATCATAAATACATTGGCCAACCCGGAGACAACACACTTCTCCTCCACCCAATCCCAGCATCCAGCCCAACCTCTCCATC
>MWSQ01003925.1:0-16428 GCA_002116395.1 Ramularia endophylla | reverse complement strand
GAGAGCGTACGACCCTTAGATACCCGTTTACTAACTAAAAACCCTATATTTGAAAATCAAGCTACGCAATACGGCCTAGCCTTCTTATTACGCCCTTAGACTACTATAGGCAAAACGTCTCGAAGAGGAATAGTGTGGCTTGGCAGTCTGTGCTTCTGAGACTAATCCGTACCTACTCCGTAGCTTGCCACGCCACGCCCTTCGGCTTAAAGTTTCTTCACTGCCTCATTATGTTTTCATGATATAACCACAGTGTAGTTACACCCTCGGGTTCTCTCCTTTGATCGCCTGGAACTATTCGAACTTGGACAACTAAAGGGGATGACTGCTTACAATATCCGCCTGGCGACCCAGGCAGACATCCCGCAAATTACCTCGGTTTCAGCTTCTGCTGAAGCGAAATTCAGAACAATTCCCCAGCTTGATTCGGTATTTGCCCACCTGGGACAAGCAGAGAAATCATTCATGAAGGTAAAGTTTCAACAATCGCTCCAAAAAGGCCGGATATTTCTTGCCGAACATGACAACTCACCAGTCGGGTTTCTGGGCGCCTATCAGATGGACACAGCGCTGTATGTTGCCGAGATTTCCGTGTCGAACGAACACAACGGGAAAGGCATTGGAAGCATGTTGTTAGACACGGCGTTCCAATGGGCGCGTGAGAGAGCATTGGAGTGCAAGGAGGAAGAAGCACGAGTCTCTCTTACGACGTACGCAGAGATCCCCTGGAATGGACCTTGGTATCAGAAACGAGGCTTTGAACAAGTGGATGCTGAGGTAATAGGACCGCTACATGTGGAAAAGATGAGGTATGATAGGGACGTAAGGGATCTGAACCGGCCTGGTTACACGCGATGCTGTATGCTCTGGCGAGAGAAGCTGAAGCTTGTGCAGTAGGCCTAGATCTGGCTTGTCGACCACCGCTTCTTAAAGATATTTGCGAGCGGGTTAGACGTAATGAACCTGATTCAACTTATACCGCCAAAGTTCTTAGGACGTATGCCTGCATAGTGCAAGAGCCCAACTTTGAGCTAGGAACCTACCATTGTGTTGATTAACAAGAAGCGCTCGAACTGATAAGAGTGGGACGACTGCTCACAGCAAGCGCTAAAGGACACAGTACACGTAAGGTAGACCAACCTTGGATAGAATGACATAACAGAACTTCTGAGCTCCTGTACCTCTCGTGCAAGAGGACTGCTGCCTGCGGCTCAGCAGGTGGCCGGCGAGGTTAAAAGAAAGAGCATCAGGTGAATGGTCTCACCTCATGGTGCAACACTTTGCTCAGTCACAAAAATGTCAACCACAGCAACAGACACTGTTCAAGAAGCAGACGAGATAGCCATTTCGTCGATCGTCTCTTCAAGCAGGCCACCATCCGCTCATCATCGTGATCCAGTCAGAGACACAGGCCTTGAGCAACTCGAGCTTGTCGAGGAAAAGGTTGAAGAATATCCCACGGGCGCCAAATTCTACTTCATCTGCCTATCCATGGCCCTGGTACTCATTCTTGATGGCCTCGACAGCAACATCCTTGCGACAGCCTTACCAGCTATCACCGACGACTTTGACTCCATGGCAGACGTCGCTTGGTATTCATCAGCCTTCCGTCGTACAGCCTGTTCATCCCAGTGTCTCTATGGAAAGCTCTATAAGATCTTTCCAGTCAAAACGCTGCTGCTCGTTTCAACGCTGATATTCTTGGCGGGCTCCATAACCTGTGCTGCGGCACCGTCATCCCTGGTCTTCATTCTGGGCCGCGCAGTTACTGGACTGGCATCTGCAGGCTTCATAACGGGCATATTCACAATCGTCGTTCGCATCATGCCTCTCAGGAAGCGTCCGTTGTACACTTCAATGTACGGCGCTTTGGAATCTGGGGTGATCATTGTGGCTCCTATCCTAGGAGAGGTTTTGACATAGACCGTCGGGTGACGCTTGTGCTTTTGTGAGTATGTTCTGGACCTATGGATAAGAGCGAAACTGATTTGGTTGGTAAAATAGGGATGAATCTCCCGATCGGCGGCGTTGCGTTGGTAGCCATGGTGTTTCTTCTGTCAGAGCCGCGAACGAGACACCAGAACCTCCTGACTTGGCGAGAGAAGCGCCGTCAACTGGATCTTGTAGGCAACGTTGTTTTCGTACCTTCACTGACATGTCTGTTTCTTGCTCTGTCATGGGCTGGCACAAAGTATACGTGGAACGACATCCACATCATTGTGCTGTTTGTTACCTTTGCCGTTCTGCTCGGCGCCTTCTGCATCGATCAGTATATCAAACAGGACTCCGCAACAATTCCACCGCGGATACTGAAGAATCGCAACGTGCTTGCTGGCTTTCTTTTCTCCGCTTGCACCAACTCGTTCATGATTGTTCTGCAGTACTACATGCCGACTTATTTCCAGACCGTAAAGGGCATTTCTGCAAGCGAATCAGCTGTTCTCATGCTGCCGATAGTCATCGGATTTCTGGTTGCCATGCTTTTTCTTGGAAGCGGGATCAGCATTACGGGCCATTACGCGCCGTTCATGCTGTTCAGTTCGATAGCAATGCCAATCGGCACGGGATTGATGACTCTTCTCGGGGTCAATACTCATACCGCAAGTCTCATCTTGTACTCGGGCTTTGTTGGGTTTGCCGGCGGTATTGGATTTCAAGCTCCTCAAACAGCCGTTCAGAACACACTTCCCGCAGCAGACGCCACAATGGGTCTTGCGGTCATCCTGTTTGCCCAAAGTTTCGGACCGGCCATCTTCGTAATCGTGGCACAAACGATTTCCACAAGCCGATTGAGCACCAATCTCAACCTCGATGTGGCTAGCATAGAAAGCATGGGATTTGGCGAGCTCAGGCATCACTTCGGGAGCGACAATGTTGACAAGGCTGTACTTGGCGTTGACAAGTCGCTTTCACAGACTTGGTATCTCGCGGTGGCTCTGGCTTGTTTGACTGTAGTTGGCTCTTTGGGAATGGAATGGCGGTCTGTCAAACAGAAGCGGACCTAGCCTTCGTTCCAAAGTTTTGTGCGGTTATCAGACATGAGCAAAGACCATTTCAGGTGTCAAGTAGGAGGATGCTGGTGGCTAGACCATCAAGTCCGTAGGTACTCAAATTGTTGTTGGCGCTCAGGCTCCACGAGAGCGAGCCCCAGGGCTGTCCAGATACTGTTTTTGCCGAGAAAGGGAGATCGATTGTCACAGAATCGCTAGTTCGGTTGTAATTCAGGTTCGCCATGGCTACTAGAGCATGACTGCCCATCTTCCAATACGCGACATCCAGAAGAGGCTGACTCATAACATTGATCCTGGTGGGTTGCCCACTGAGCAAATACCGGGTGACTTCACGAGCGGTTACTGCCTTGGCAAATGATCCGTGTGCGTCGTTCAAGGCGACGGAGCTTGGGAACAGCCAGCTCATGATCCCCTTTGCTCGATGATTGATACTCAGGACAATCATGGCCCAAGTTTCTGCAGGCGTGGGGTCTCTTTCCCAGAATGTGTCTCCTGAGAATGCTTGCAGGACAGTCCAGAGAGGCTTTCGTCCGTCTCCCAACCAGTGCAAATAACGTGAGTACGTGTCTAATCGGTTGCTGACATCTGAAAGCGTCCCGTTGCAATTGTCACACCCGCTGTACCCGTGGGTGACATTGACTGTGGTATCGAACCTGCGACTGGTTGTCGAGTTGAGACCAATTGGGTATGCGTCTTCCAACACGTAATCTGCCCCATCGCTGTATTCTTTGAAGTAGTAGTTGTCACAGCTTAATACCAGCGACGTGGGATGGTATGGGTCGGCAGTTTTGAGCAAATCATACGCGATTCTGGTAGATGACAGGTTATATTGCCATCCATCAGGTTCATCGGCTGTGTACCAACTGAGCAAGTTTGACCTGTCCTTCATTAGAGGAATCTGTTCCGTGAGGGATGAAACGTTCAAGTACGAGTCGCGCATGTCGTATTGATACCAAAGGTTTTCAGAATCCAGCAGATCAAATGTAGAGCCAAGATTTCCATCAGTGTACGCACACACTGGGCTGATGGCATTGAAACCTAGCTCCTTGTACAGGGACACATTAGACGGGCTGTCGCTGAGGTATTCCGAGCATCTTGTGTAGAAGCCAAAAGGCAACAGTGGTTCGAAGGCATAGCGCGAAGCCTGGTTTGCGACGAGCATTCCGCCATAAAGATTGTCAATCTTAACAGTGCTGCCACTGTTCTTGGCTGGAAGGTAGTAAAGCTCGGTAGTTGCTGTGAAGGTCTGGTTGCCTCCATGCTCCATGGGGACCTGTACATTGAGTTGGACGACGTAAGGCTCCAGGCGAGGCTCCAGTCTGTCTAGACTGAACCTCAGCAGTTTCGCCGTGGAATTGAGGAACAGATTGCCGGATACCAAAGATCGCCTAGTGTCTTTGGTCACAACCTCAAAGGTCCAGGACGTGGATTCTGACCGGGTGAGCTCATCCTTCCAAGGCCCAACAAATGCTTTGCCTCTAGAGTACGAGGTGAGCACATCCACGACGAACTGGCCTCGAACTTCGTTACTGTCGTATATGCTGTAGCGCGGTTTGATTCGTAGATCGAGTAGCGGATCCTTTGTCACTGTTGGAGCTTGCAGCAGTTGACCGTCCGGGTTGGAATTTGGCGATCTGTGACGACATCAGCACTTGAACACAAGAATTGTCTGTGAAGGGCGTTTTCGTGGGCCGTCAGCGATGGCACTTACCCAGTATCGTATGGCTTGCCACACCATCGTGGAATGTCAGTATGTCGTCCTGATAGGCCGCCGATTGGGGCCTGACCAGCAGCTGGGACGAACAATAAAGATGAAGCTAGGAGGAGTATAACAGGTAGCCTCATGTTCGCGCGTACGACAGCCGCGCCCGCGTCGCGAGAAAGAGGAAGAAAGACGGTGCAGCATTCTACATACCTTGTGCCTGACGGTGAGATTTTGTTGAAACATACCAAGCACTGCGTTCACACACGGCCTTTGGTGGCCTGTGTTACAGCCAGGGATACTAGGCGTTACACCCCAGTCGCGGAATGAGGAACTGGGTCTCCGAGTCGTTTTGATCGGCCTTGACGCCAATGATATGCATGCAATCCCGGGACCGGGAAATTCAACAGTCCTCCTCGTGCGCTGCAGCACGAGCCTGACGATGCACGGTTGAATAGTTCTAATAGCAATGCCAGTGACAAGTGAGCGAAAGAGACTGTTGAGTAGTGTTATTGTTGCGCGATGATGGAATGATGAAATGGAGATTTGATGATGAAGATCAAATCATAGGTACCTCCCGTTGTGAATGGCTCCAACTTCGGCTCCATAGACGACCCCACAAATGCCACATTACCGGAGCGTGGCCGTGGGATACTGGCTGGTGGACCTAGGCCTCCAAAGGCTCCTTTTCGCATTTCGACCACATCTCATCAACCACAGTTTACTCGAATTCCATATGATCGATCAACGCCCCAGACCACGTCCACACGTTGCTCATGGTAAACACAATACCAAGACCAGCTGAGCTCTCAAAGTCCGCCCAGCAGGCATTGTTGGGCCAGATGACATGGCCGAGACGAACACGCGGGGACGCCATGGTCATCACCTGCGCCGACGACAGTCAGCAGTGACAATCTGGCTGGCCATAGCGTGTTGATAGCTTGTCAGTTCTGGCTGTCAAGATTTGCTACCGTTTCTCGGACCACACTGGATCACAACGGTCGTCGACGTTGCCACACCTCGTTCCTGGCGCAATGAGATACAGCAGGGTCATAACTTTCGAGCTGGGCACAGTTTCAAGTCTTCTTTGTTGAAGCTATGGCTGAGAGCACACAGTCCCACTGACAAGCCTCTGCAGCTGTTTCGGCCTCCAGAGGCGCAATGCTCGTAACTTGAGCAAAGTCTCCTGCAGGGGTGCATAAAGAGACAAGCACTGTACAACACCGCTTTCATGCGAGCTTTTGTCGACGGAAGTCGGCTCGCAACTTTGCTTGAGCCTCTGAACCACAAGCTGAACTTCCACCACCTTGGTGTGGTGGCCCACTCGGCGTCATGGTGCAGTGTCCTCCTCTCGTCACCCACGATGTCAGCAATGATTCGCAGCGTTCTGGCCACCAAATTGAAAGCGAAGGCGCCGGCCAAGATCGTTCAGACGCTGTGTGCATGATGATGGATCTCTCGACCCGGAGCTGGCGACAGGAGCCATCCTCCACGAACAGGCCTCATTTACCAAGAGCACGGTAGGATAGAGTCTGCAGTGATATATCTTCACACGCCTCTGCGGTTTCAACTGAACATCTTGACATCAGCCTGCCTTATCCACTCGTTCACGACACGCTGCAGTCATGGCCTCAATCGGTACTTTTCTGACTTTTGCACTCATATCACTCGTTTCAGCATCGCCCTACCCTCTGCTCGCTGAAAGGCAGGAGGCGATCTCCCAGTGTCCTTCCGGTGCACCCGACTACGCCACCATTGGAGCGTCCTGCATTCGATCTGGAGGGTCGGCCTTCGTGAAGTCTCTCTGTAGCTCATACCCTCCACTCATCACCGTGACAGAGTCTATCACGGCGTTCGTTGATGACAGTCTGTGCGAAGTCAGCGTGAAGCTAACAGGGGCAGCACAAACACCGAATCTATCACGGTCACTTCAGGAGCCCAGACCGTGTTCACACCACCGCCATTCTCCAGAACTGTTGTTTCGTGAGTCAAAAGCTGTGTCCCACCAACATTGAAGCTGACGACTGCACCATAGAACCACAACTCTCAACACGACTACGTGATAAGCCTCACCTTCCTAACCTCGAAAGCATCGCTGACATCCACAGTACCACAACGAAGTATGTGACTGCCACCAATGGTACTCGAACTACACACGTCGCCACAAATACCATTACAGACACGACGTGAGTTTGTCCAGCGTGACGAGATCGCAAGGTAATACTCTAACGCAATGACAACAGCACCAAAACTCATTATACGTGCCCCACCACCAGTCTCGTTGGCCTCGTAGCAAGACAGGCCTTCTCCTCCTCCTCCTCCTCGTTCGTTTCTCCGAGTTGTCTTCCCGAGTATAGAGACGAACGAGGGCGGGAGGGAATTCGAGATGCATGCAGTTGCTTGATTGCTGCCAAGAGCACTGGCACCACTACCATAACACTCGCAGTTGATACTGCCACTGTTTCCGCCACAGACACAGTATGCTTCACGAGATGTTCATTCCACTGCATCAACGAGGCGCTGCTGACAGATTCTCTTAGATCCTTGGCACGACGACCATCAGGGGAACCACAATCTTCACCAACGTCACCACTGCTTACGCTACGGTCTTCAGCACCGAGACCAGGACCAGGACCGTAAGTTGTGTCTATTCTCAAACAGATCGATATGTTCTTAACTTCGCCTCCAGGTACCTCACATCACCGCCCAAGTCAGTACCTCCACAGTCCTTGCCACAGTAACCACTACGCTTCCGAGCCCAACACCGAGCCGCTTCCGACTGTACTACAACTCCACATCCTCTGGCAAAGTCTATGCCGGCAAAGTCAGCGCACCAGGGAATCCCAAGGTATCTGAACTCGGCTTCGGAAACTCCACCAGAGGCGGCGATGTCTTCATGCTCAATCGGCTCAATCAGCTCGTCGACGTGACTTTTGGCAAGACGATCACGACGAGAAACAGACAGGATGCTTACCCTTTCCTCTTCCTCAACAAAGATGAAGAGGTCGGTGGAGACGCTGGCCTGATTGTTCCCACCTGCTCTGTGTGCAGCGGTGTCTTGACATGCGGCGGCGACAGCCAATTTGCGGTTTGCTTGCCGCAGCAGCTTCTGACCCTGGGTCCGACGGGTAGCTGGGCTTCGAATGCGACGTCTAGCGGTACGTGCACGTTTGTAAAGCTGGGTCTTGAGAGTACTCGTCGCAATGGCACGAGTGCTTTTACCTAACGCATCAGTTACATATTTCAGCTTGGAGATATATTTCGTCGCATAGCGAAGAGACACATTTGTCTGTCTGGTCGGGGAGCCAGCGGGCTGGAAGTGGCTACACGGATGTGAGCATTGCGCAGAAAGAAATCAAAATTCACCATGGCAATATGTTTATTGTCTTGCATTTATTTCATCACACTGTTCGTGAATACATCTGTCGTTATAAAGCTATTGATACACATGAATGAAGCACACAATCCTTTCCCTGCACAAACTCCAGTCCCCGGCTAAGTCCTTGAGGGAGAACAGTCTCTCTCGCTTTGCTCAAACCAGTCCGTCTTCCTTCTGCGACTCCAACCTTTCGGTAATGGTGCGCTTGGGGTTGACCAGCTTAGCAATTCCGAACCACGGCGTGTTGATTGGCGACTCTCCGGTGTAAATGAAGATGTCGTACAGAATACCTCCGAATGTACAGCCGAGGAAAGGTGCAACGATGGGAATCCAGAAGTAGTAGCCTCCAGCAGACCAAACTGCATTGCCATAACCAACAGCGTAGGTCATCAATCGAGGGCCAAAATCACGAGCCATATTGATCGCGAAGCCAGTCTGCTCACCGAAACAGGCGCCAATGCCGAACTAGATGATAATGTCAGTTCGAAGAAACATTTCCGCGTTGGAGGAAGAAACATACCATTAGGAAGAACAAGGCCAACGGGAACCAAGCGCCACTTGCTACAAAGTTTCCTTTGTTAGAGTCGTCTTTCAGAGCGAAGATGACGAAGACCAGCAGGGCACTGGCAATGAATTGACTGAAGAATTGGTTGACTTTGCTAACTTCACTGCCGGGATATGTTGCGAAGATGCCAGCAGTTGCGGTTGGCGATGGGGCGACTGTAAGGTCGGGGTCGTAGGAGTGGATCAAGCTGAAGTAGTTTGCGTAGACAACACCAGCCGCCACGAAACCTCCAAGAGTCTGAGCAACGATGTACATTGGTAGTCGTCGCCATGGAAGCTTTCGGAGAACACAACTGGTCAAAGTCACGGCAGGGCTGGGAAACCTGGTCAGCTATGCGCTTTGGTAAACTCATGAACGGTGACAACTTACTTCAGGTACGCTCCACTATCACCGGCAACGTAGATACCCAACATGAGTCCAATACCGAAAGCCCAGTTGACACTCTGCCAGTTACCGAAGCCGTCACCACCTGGCGCGCTCGTGTTTCCCTTGCCAAGGGTGACCTGTGCTAAACCAGCATTGCCTTGAATCGATTAGTCTCGAGAGCGTTGATTGGCACACAACGATTCTTACCGAACAAGACAAAGATGAACGTTCCCCAGAACTCGGCAAGTGGCTCCTTCAGAACGATCTTGACTTTTGACCAGCCAAGATGATTGTGGGCTGCGTGGTCGTGGTCCTCTTGCACAGGTGCCATGGGCTGCAGACCTAGCCATGCTCTGTGTCCCTCAAGCGTCGACGATACCTTGCGCAACTTGGGAGCTGGGCTGACATCGTCGGGGAAAGGAGTATGTGGAGAGTTATTACCACTGTAGTCGCCCTTGAGTGTTGTGGCATCGCCGAACTGGGTGTTGTCGATCATGTGGTGTGGAGGACCAGAGTTGTGTGGACCACCACTGGAGGACGTCCGCCCAACATCACTAGAGCGCCTTAATGTCGACTGAGAAGCAGAGTTTGTCCGCAGGGGAAACTGGGACGGCAGGGTATGGGTCTGGGTGTTGGCATTGGTGGTCGCCATACTAGAGGACCTGCTAAGGACAGGCGCAACGATGACAGGAAAGGTAGATGATGGAGGGACTGGGTTCCGGGTAGGATGGAGAGCATAAAGAACAGTTAATATAGACCAGCTTACCTACCCTACCCAGCCTTCTGTGCATAGCAGCTGTTCCTGCGTGAGCTCGTCTCAAGGGCGATCTCTTGCGCGAAGCAGACTCAGGACGAGTCAGCAAGTGATAGATACACGACGCCGCATACTTCCAGCATCGCCCGTGCTGAGGCATATCGTTCAATGGGGGCAGGAGCTGACACGGATTGAGCAGCCGCAACTAGTGGTTCAAGCAAGATGACGGATAGTTGCTGACTAGGCGGGAGAGAGCAATATGCAACCAGGTCCAGGCACAAAGTGTAAAGCAGTGGTTTGCGTGCTGGTCGACCAACCCCAGGCGCTGTCGATTTCTCCATATGCAGCCAGCCGTCCGGGGGATGCGGAGGATAAAAGTCGTTGGCGTAGTTTTTGAGTCAGTACCTGCAGCGTGGTTGAACGCAATGGACGCCAACACGTCAGGGTGTTGGGTATCGATTGGAGATCGCAGACCTCTCCCGAGACCTCACAGCACTTTTGCAGCGCGGGAAAAGTGTCTACCTAGGTAAGCTTTCGTAGAACAGGAGCTGTCAAACACAGTCAAAGATGGCGAGTCAGAGCAAAGGCCACACAACCCAGCTGATCTGCAATGCGATGCTTGCGCGGGTGCACGCCAGGCAAAACACATGGCGCGAAGAGGTTCTGCGTGGATAGAATGGCGATGCTTCTTGTGGTGCAGGACTAACCGTCGACTGTCAAGATTGTGCGTGCTTTGGCATACATGGAGCTGGGCGCATTGGAGCAGGAGGAACTGCTCGTGCGAACGAGACATCGTCATTCTCACGTTGGACGACAGAGGATCGCCCACAGACGAGCTGTGACTGTGAGCCACTCCGAGTGCATGTCGACGCTGAATCGCCGAGCACACGGAATCCCGACGCAGCACGAACCGTCGCACTTCCCCAATCGACTTTCCCGTCGGTGCTGGTGAGATGCGTGAACGAGCGGGATGCCGTGTGCCGCTTCGGCAGAGATCGAAGATCGTAATCGGCGTCCAGTTTGGGTCGGAACACGGGAGCGTCCGAGAAGGTGCAGCACGCGAAGTACAGTCAGCAGAGGCGCGTCTGGCGCGTCAAGTTTGAACAACAGGCCAAGCAAAGTCGAGTCGATACGGGACGAACGCTGAAGCAATAGAGACCAAAGCACCGCTCAACATTGTCCACGCTCCTGCTGTACACCGAGCAGATCCAGACTGCTCTTGCCTCCGGGAACACCAAGGAAGGAACGCCTGGACGAGTCCCAAAACTGAGCAAGCACTACACGCGATCTTGCTTCACCAAACACGCGATTCCCACCAATGCACCCTCGCGTCTTGTCAGGACTTCCCTTGTCAACATCTCGATAGTGCACCACAGAAAGAGATACTCGCGTAGCTTGCGGCGATGTATCTCCCACGACAACAAATAGCACAACTCTACACCGACCTAATACGAACCAACCACCATGGATCCGCCCCGATAGTCATTCTCACCGCACTCACAGTCGACAGTTTGTGTGCTGCGCATATCCTGGATCTTCTTCTGAAACGCGACTTTATTCGACATCAGCTCGTGCCAATTGCGGGTTACTCAGACCTGCAAAGAGCCGGCATACAGCAGGTTCAGACGCTATCTCTAGCAAGAGGAGGAACTGGCGGGACCGTCGTATGCCTTGGTCTGGGCGGCGCTGTTGCATTGGAGGAAGTGCTGGGTCTGGACGGAGGCGACGAAGGTGCAGGAGAAGGTGCAGCTGAAGATCACGGCGTCGAAGTCTGGGTCCTCGATTCCCACAGACCTTTGAATTTGGAGAATGTGTTCGGCATATCAGCAACTTCACGGGAAACTCAATCTGTGGGACGGCTAGGCGTGAAGGATGGTCGCGTGCTTCCCGGCTATAAACCCGGCCGAGGCGGCATAATCGTGTTTGATGACGGCGACCTAGAGCAGGAGCTAGCGGCAGAGAAAGAAGCGTTCTTCGCGCTGCAGGACATGCCGGACATCACAGAAGAAGACCTAGCATTGAACGACCATGACGAGGATAGCGGAGACGAGGATGATGACACGGAGCAGCCTGACGACGACGACGACGCAGATGCATCCAGCAGTGGCCAAAAACGAAAGCGAGCAACCTCCTTGGATGATTCCGAAGACGAGGAAGATTCTGATGGGGAAGTGAGTCGGGCCAGACGGCGGCGACGCAGCAATTCTAGCTTATCCATTCCAATTCCATCATCACCCGGCGGCAACCCACTCTCGGCGCAGCTCGACGCCGACTCCACTCCTCCGCCGATGCCATCCTCGCCGCCAAAGAAAAAGGAGCAGTCTGCGAAACAACTTCGACGACAGCTGCTAAAGCTAAGACGCAAGCACGAAGCAACGCTAGACAGGTATTATGATCTTGGCACGAAAGCGGCAGAGTGCGTTAGTAGCATGCTTTACTCCCTTGCGTCTGACCTCGGACGTGAAGACAACGAACTACTATGGCTGGCAATCGTGGGTATCAGCTCCATGGTGACTTCAGCATCAGGACCGGGAGCACGAGCGAGCCAGATAAAACATGTACTCCAGGATGAAGTACGGCGCTTGAATCCCATTCCTGATTCCGAGCTGCAGAGAAGTCAAAGCACGGAAGCCATTATACCTACTACAGCGCGCAGCCCAACAGACACCAGCATTCGATTGTCACCCGAGCCTAGATTTCTCATGATTCGTCATTGGAGTCTATACGATTCAATGCTTCACTCGCCATACTTAGCAACACGATTACATGTTTGGTCGGAGCCTGGCAAGAAGCGTTTACACAAACTTCTTGCAAAGATGGGCATCAGTCTGCAGGAAGCCGGCAAAGGCTACCTACACATGGATTCCGAGCTAAAGCGTACATTGCGAAAGCGAATACTCAAATTCGCCGAGCAGTACAACCTCGACGACCTTGTTCCCACAGACAAGGGTCGCGGCGACATGGAAGGCTGGGGATTCGTGAGATCTTGGGGTTGGAGAGGAACATTAAGCGCCGAAGATGTTGCTATTGTTATCGGCGCCATCCTTGAAGTCGGTGGTGAACATGGTTTGCTTCCTAGTCTGAATCTTGGTTCCTCCCGCCCTGGCCACAACAATGCGAGCTACAATGAGCGCGTAAGAAACCTCCCAACCCCGCCCCATTCTTCTGATGACGGCCACGACAACGACAACTCTGCGAGTGATATTCCTGACTATGTCGAAATGCGCTTCTCCCGTGCAATGGCCGCTCTGAGACCAGGAAAGGGGTTGCCGCTTCTCCTCGAGAACCTGCCTGCAGCTCAGCACTTGTACAAAGCCATTCTACGGGTGGGTTCTGCTTTAATCAATAAGAAGCAGATCAAACATATTAGCAGATTTCGAATGACGACGGTGAAGGAGGGACCAGACGTTCAGCTTTTTACACACCCTGGTGCTCTGGTCCGTCTCGCTGGTTGGGTCGGCGAAGCCATAGCTGTGCTTGAAGGTGAGCAGGGCAGGCGGTCTGGCAAACGTGCCAATGATGCGCTTGTTGTTGCTGCGCTGGATGAAGGCCGCGGTGTGTATGTCGTTGTTGGACTTGGAGGAGGCACAGGCTGGAATAGCAGCGGGAAGAAGATCCGTTCGAAAGCGGAGATTAAGGAGCGGGAAGAAAAAAAGAAGAGAAAGATTGCTGAGAGAGCTGCGAGGAAGGCTGAGGAGGCGAGGAAGAAAGAGGAGCAGAAGAGGCTGAGAGAGGAGCGGAATGCGGCTAATGGGATGCTGGATGATGAAGAGGAAGAGGAAGAGGAACCCGAAACTGAGTCTGAGGATGATTCGGATAATTCTTCTGACGAGGAGTCTGATGAGGAGGATGAAAGTGGAAAGCGGAAGAAGAATCGCGGGCTGAACCGTTTCGGACAGGCTTTTCAGGAGGTTGTTGAGGAGACTGGGGCGAGAGTAAGGATCGATTCTTTTGAGCACAGTGTTGTGGAAGTCAAGAAAGATGATGTGGCCGGCTTCTTCGAGACGCTGTCGGCGAAGGTGGTGGTGCAATGATGCACAATGGACGAGGTCCTAAGATGTGGTCGATGATGGATTGATGCGTTATCTAGGCATTGCGAGCTGGTTTGGAAAACGGGGCGTTTGCAGCGCATGGCCGGAGTTCCTTTCTGATATTTACGCTATCCATGTTGCTACAGCACAATGTCCACCGATGAGATGGTACTTGCCGCAGTCTTGATCCCCGCAAATTTGCATATATGAAACCATGTATCTTGGTATCGGTGATCGTGGTATCAAAGCACTGGCACGAAGACCGGCAGCCTGAGCTGCATTATGCCGAACCATTCTAATAGAGCTCGGGGCATACCTCGTCAGCACTCCGTTCGCCCTCATCCTTGGATGTGTAGACCACTTTGAGGCGAGTTTCTATAATGTTTCGCAAACTTCACTTATCCAGCGCGTCTAGTCGTATTGAAATAGCGAGCTGATGCTCTCTCCGTTGTGCACACGTCGTATGGCCTGCGGCCTTATTAGCAAGTCACTTCATTCATGGTTTGAAGATTCAGACATACCTCAGCGAACACGGTGCCCACTGACAGCACCTCCAGCTTACCGCTGGGCTTGCCATATTGTGTGGCCAGTTCTTCCATTTTACGGATGTGCTCATCCTGAGGCACGCTGTCCGTCACCAGGACCTAATCAAAACAATGTCAGATCAGGTGGAATCAACAGTCACCATGGGACTTTCTAACGAACCTTATCAAGTCCCGAATGGAAGATCCTCTCGACAGCATCTCCGCTGAGCACACCATGGGTGACGAGTGCATACACTTTCGTGGCGCCTTCTCGCTTCAGCAGCTTAGCAGCTCTGGTTATAGTGTTTGATGTATCGGCCAAATCGTCGACCAGAATGCATATCTTCTCCTTCACATGGCCGACCAGCAGCAATGTGCTGGAATTAGTACGGGATCCATTCTCCATCAGGGGTTCGTGTGGTCGTTGTGTATTTTGCACCCGACGCTCCTGTCGTAGTGCATCAGTGCCATATCTCCATACTTCACTTATACCCGGCTTCGCATACCTTGTGAATAAGAGCAAATTCCAGGCCTAGTGCATCTGCAATGCTCGTTGCTCGCTTCGCACCTCCAGCGTCTGGACTGACCACCACACACCGATCGGCACCATTGGCGTGAGGCATGATCTCTTGCGCAATATATCTCTTAAGCAAATGCCGGCCGTAGAGATTGTCCACAGGAATGTCAAAGAACCCCTGATATTGCGGATCGTGCAAGTCCATTGTAATGATGTGGTCGGCACCAGCGCAAGTGAGCAGATCTGCGATAAGCGTGCCTGCCTGCGCAACCCACTGCTTGTATCCACGCTGCGGCTTAAACTCTGGCGGCTTGGTATGGCTTCCATTCTGCTCCTCAGACTGCACGCTCTCTAACGTGTCCTTTCTCGCACCTGGTAAGCGCAAGTCACCCGACAGCTTCATTCCCTGCAGCTTCTTCTCCAGCTTCTCGTCCCTCGGTCCCGCATGGCTCGGACCTGGAGTGCCCGGCCGCGAATCGAAGGTGTACTTGCTGTTGTCGTCCGTCTTTGCCGGCATTCGAGCCAGGGGAGCGCCGACCTTGTTGTAGGGCAGGTCGCTCTGGCGCGAGTAGGGAAAGAGCGGCAGGACAGCAGTCACACGCTTTGCACTTGCCGTCTTGCATGCGCTGATTGTGATGAGGAGCTCCATCAAGCCGTCGTTCAATGATGCGCCGTTGCTCGAGCCATTCTGCGGCTTTGAGCACGCCGACTGCACAATGTAGACGTCCTTGCCGCGCACACTCTCGCCCACCTCCACCTGTGTCTCGCCCACGCTGAACTTGCTCAAGTGGATCTTCGCGGGCGGTATGCCGAGGACCGTGCAGATGTCGTCGGTAAGCTGCGGGTGGGAGTTGCCCGAGAAGATGAGCATGTTGCGCACCATCTTGGCAGTCGTTGGTAGGAAAGAGAAGGCAGCTGGAGAGGTGTGAGGTCCCTTGGTGGCCTAGAAGAAATTGTAGTGAATGAAAGCGGGAGATCAGGATATGATATGACCTTTCGTAGCTGGCCAATTGGTCGTTCTGTGAATATAGCTCTCCACCGGCAAGACTGTCACGATCTCTTAACACGGGCACTTCAGCAGGTCATTGCTTGTCCAGACTTTGGAATGCCGCGGGTCGAACAGTGCCGTCGCTGCAGACGCGTACGAGGAGTGCAGTCCCAGACGACAGAGGCTCTGTCGTAACAACCACCTGCATAGTGAAGAAGACGGCTCTGCCCGGCATGAAAACTTCCTGCCGGCAACCGATGACTGCACACGAGCTAAGATAAGGCAGGACGTGCTCGATAGGGTTGAACCCTGTCACTTCACGTCGCGCATGGGTGGTCTGTATTCCGATAACAACTTAGGCTTTTTGCCAAGGCTCGCTTAACGACATAGCCAAAAAGTTCCCAAAATTTCGAAGTAGATTCCGGGTATTTTGGCTTGTAACTTCGAAACCTTTCGCCTAGGCAGCGGGCTATCTATATAAAAAATCTTCGCCTCGGCGGCGGGCCTCTTTTTGCCTCCGGCGGTTAAGGCCTCGCCGGTAGGCTAAGTTGTTACTACTGTTTTTGTCTACCTAGGAATCCTAAATTTCTA